>JANHAO010012509.1:0-16356 GCA_026873985.1 Saraca asoca | reverse complement strand
TTAATTTCTCACCATGGACTTCATCTTAAGTATGCAATGCATAATGAATGCAATATAAGATGAATATACAACCTTTAATATCCAAATCAACATAGAATGTATAGTCATAAATGCAATAGAGCCTAATCAAATTGGCCCTAGGGCACCTATCTAGACTAATAGGTAGGCTATAGGGTAGGGGAGCAAAAGGCTTGTTCTACTTGGTGGCAGGCAATAACAAGTTACTGGTAGGAGTAAGCCAAGTTGCAGGGCACTTAGTTCTGCTTCATTCTCCCTTGGTTAGAGAAAACTCATCATTGAGTTGAGCTTGATCACCATAGTAACATGATAAATTGACCACATTAAAGGTAGTGGAAATCCCCATAATCACCTAGTACCTTGATCTTGTAAGCATGATCATTGATGTTTTCCTCAACTTGAAATGGTCTATCTACCCTAGGAGAAAGTTTGACATTGAGTTAGTTTGAGAATCTTTCTTTTTGTAGATAAATCCAAACCTGGTTTTCTTCTTTGAATGTGAGCTTCTTTCTATGCTTGTTAGATTAACTTTTGTATCCATCAGTCTAGAACTTTATTTTTTCTTGAACTTATTCATGTAGCTTCTTGATCTCTTTAGCTTACTCATCAGCATTAACATAGCAATGTTTGGATGAGATTATTGGCACAATGTTTAATAGGCTGAGAGGCAAGCTTCATAGATAACTTCAAATAGGCATTTTCCAATATCCCTGTTGAGGGAGTTGTTATAAGCAAATTCTATTTAGGCAAGTACAAGATCCCATTGTCGAAGGTTTTTTCCAACAAAGCTTCAAAATAAATTTTCCAAGATTTTGCTTATAGCTTTAATTTGACTATTAGTTTGGGGATGACTTGTAGAATTGAACTAAAATTGAGTTATTATCTTCTTCCATAAAGTCCTCCAAAAATGATTCATGAATTTCACATCCAAGTTAGAAATGATAGTCTTTAGAATTCCATGAAGCCTCACAATTTCTTGAAAATACAACTAGAAAATGTGTAGCCTCATTGGTCTTTTGGCAGGGTATGAACTGAGTCATCTTTGAAAACCTATTAACAATGAACATGATAAAATCCTTTCATCATTGAGTTTAAGGTAGGCTAAGGACAAAATCTATAGTAAAATCTTCCAAGGTGAGGTGGGAATAGGTGATGGTATATACAATCTAGCATTTTAACTTTTGGTCTTTGTTAGGTGGCAAGTCCAACATCTTTGGATATGTTAAGAAACATCTTTGCTAGGCCTTGGCCAATGAAGTTTCTTTGACAAGGGTTACAGTCTTATCTTTCCTAAAATGACTAGTTAATCCTTCATCATGTGATTTTCAAATTACTACATTTGATATGGAACATTGGGCAATACATAATAAGTTACCCTTGAAAAGAAAACCTTCTTGTTAATGATACCATTGGAAGGCTTGGTTAGAAGTGGACTTTCAGATGAATAGAACTTAAGGTCACCTTCGTATAATTCTTTAATCATTTAAACCTAATTACCTTAACTTGTATGGAGGAAAGTAGAGTGTGTCAATGACTTAAAGTATTAGTAATACAGTTTTGAGTTCCTGGCTTATGCTTGAGAAGAAAAGAGTATGATTGAAGGAACTTACTCCAACCAATGTGGCACCAACTAATCTTCTGTTGTGATTTTAGATGCTTTAGAGCTTTATAGTTAAAGTATAGCCTGAATCCCTTTAGGAGGAGATAATGACTCCAATGTTCCAAAGCTTACACAATAAAATAGAATTGCTTATCATAAGTGGAATAGTTAAGTTTTGCATCATTCAATTTTTCATTGAAGAAGGTAATTAGTCATCCTTCTTGGTTTAATACTACACCAATACTCACATTTGAAGCATCATAATCAAATTCAAACATGAGGAAGAAATCAAGAAGAGCTAGAACAAGAGCTTTAGTGAGCTTTTCTTCAGTTTTTCAGAACCTTTTTAAGTTTTATCTATCCATTGAAATCTATCTTTTTTGATGCCATTTGTGATTGGAACCGTGATAGAACTAAAGTTTCTGATGAATTTCCAGTAGAAAGATGTAAACTTGTAGAAGCTTCTAACATCATGAACGGAGTTAGGTACGGGCCAATGGAGGATAGCTTCAATCTTGCAAGGATCAACTTAAATACCTTGAGTGGCGATGATATATCTTTGAAAAGATACTTTTGATGTTAGAAATAACCATTTCTTAATGATAGCTTGTACCTTCTGCTTTCTGAAGGCTTCAAAAATTTGGCAGAAATGCTCTTTTTTTTTCTTACTATATATCAGGACATCATCAAAATAAACCATAACAAATTTATTAATGAATGGTCAAAATACTTAGTTCATGAGGCCCATAAAGGTATTAAGAGCATTAAATAATCTAAAGGGCATAATTATCCATTTGTATAGGCTATCTCGGGGTTTAAATGTTGTTTTTCATTCATTTCCTAGTTGAATTTGAATTTGGTGATACCTACTTCTAAGGTCAAGTTTTGAAAAGATTACTACTCCATACAACTGGTTAAGCATGTCATCAAGTCATGATATCAAAAATCAATACTTGATGATGATTTTATTTACTGCTCTACTGTCAATGCACATTCTTCATGTTTCATCTTTCTTTGGGACTAATAATATTGGTACTACACAAGGGTTGACACTTTCTTTTAGTAATCCCTTGTCCAGTGATTCTCTTACTTGGTGTTGAAGTTTCGTATGCTTTTAAGGCTTCATTCTTTAAGCAAGTTTGTTTCAAATGATAGATCTAGGGATAAAATCAATGACATGATGGATATCTCTTATCGGTTATAACCCAGTGGGAATTTCTTCTAGAACAACATCCTAGAAGGTTTTGAGGAGGCTTGTGATTTCCTTGGGAGCACTAGTTTTTTCATTTGGTTCCACCAATAGGAGTAGGCAAAACTAGCTGGCATCCCTTTGTAGTTCCTTAAGCTATCTTTTAGTGATCAAGGTGATAATCTAATTTAAGCACTCTGATTTCTTGATAAGTTCATTAGGTTGTAATAGAGTCAACTTGATTTTTAATCCACTTTTGTTGAAAAAGTAGGTGTTTTCAAACCCATTATAGGTGGCTTGACAATCAAATTGCCAAGGTCATCCTAACAATAGGTGATAAGTATCCATGGGAATGACATTGCACCATACTTCATCTTAATACTTCTTTCCAATGAAAAATGGCACAAGGCGGTGCTTGGTAACCTTCACCTTATTTCCTTTTCTTAGCCAATACAATTTATAAGACTGAGGATGGTTTTTTATTGGGAGTTTGAGCTTCTTGACCATGTAGTTTGATACTGCATTCTCATAACTTTCACTGTCAATAAAGGTATTACATACCTTTCCTTAAGAAATACATGTGGTGTGAAAAATGTTGTGCCGAAGCTAATTTCCTTCTTGAGGTATAGAAGTGTGAAGGCTCCATTATACCACTAAAGATTCTCTATAATCAGCTATGTGCTCTTCGTCAAATTGAGGTGGTTCAACTTCTCCTTCTTCTTCTTCTTTTTTGTGCACTTCATGAATCTACCCATCAACAATGGCCATAACTCTCCTATTCAAGTAATTAGAAGCAATATGGCCATACCCTTGACATTTAAAACATTTTTGAGTGCTTGGATTGATAGGGCAGCTGGTTTAAGATTCCCTTTCATTTTTGGCAACTTTCTTTATGGCATTAAGTTTATTTGTTGCTGTAGTTCTTGGGTTCTAAATTCCTAGACTACTTGTAGTCTTTCTAGATCTAAATGGATTAGCAACATTTTTTCTTGTAATATATTTCTCTACTTTCATGGCTAGTTTAATATTATCATCAATAGTAAAGTATTATTGCAAGGATACAACATTTGTAATTTTGGAATTTAGTCCCTCGAGTTAGCTAACAATACTTTGTTCCTTAGGTTCATGAATGTCACACTTCATTTTGAGCTGCTCAAACTCTTTTGTATATTCTTCAATAATCATGCTTCTTTGCCATAAATTTTGAATTTTAATAAACATCTCCTACTGATATTGTGTTAGAAAATACTTGCATGTGAGCTCTGTTTGCATTTTATCTCAGTCTTGATTCAGTGTCAAGCTTCTCATTCCCTTTGGTGCTTAAGACTCTCCCCCCTAGATTGATGCATATTTTTTCAATTTGATGGCAACAATTTTGGCATGTTTTCATCTTGAATATCTTTGAGGTAAAAAATAAGTTCAACAATGTGTGACTAGTTATAAAATTATCTAGTTGAAGACTTCTTTGAAATTTGAGAATATCTAGTCTGATTCTAAGATCATTGGATGACTTGGTAGAAGTTATTTGATCATAAGATTTGTGTCTATTAGATGAAAAGGATAAGACATCATCATTGGTTTGTAATCTTCTAAAAGGATTACCTTTTTCTACACCAGTATCTAAATCGGAGTCACATTATGCTATTGAGTTCTTCAAGCTTCATAAAGTTGTACATGCAAGTGTTCAATTTGAGCTCGAAATTCCTAAATTTCAATGTTACAAAGGTCCTGTTCTTGGTAATTTTGACGTCTTGGAGGCTTTTTTTTCCCTCTCTCTTTTTTTAATTCAAATTGAAACCAATAAAAACAAATAGAAAAAATGAATTGAAAATGTCAAAATTAGTGAGAAAGGACCTTTTTGAAAGAAGCATATAATCTTACTGAATTTTCTAAAAATTTGAGAAAAGGGAGGGCTGAATATATAATTAAAAGAAGGGGTTGACTTGGTGGAAGTGGGTGATGACATGGCAGTGGATAACACATGGCAACTTTTGGTTGGTCAAGGGTGCTAATGTGGTGGTTTCTAGTTAGTAGTTTTTGTGAACATGGTGATGATGTGGACAATGATGTGAAAGGTGGCTAGATTGTTGATGTGGCATGTCACGTGGAAATGGTGTTGACGTGGTATCATCTTCAATCTTTGGGCTCGTGAAATGCATGCATGTGAGTGGTTGGTGTGTGAATTACATGATTGACAATGCATGACCACTTGTGGAAGCTTCAATCACCATAAAATTTTCTAGTTTGACTATTTTGGACCTCTTGAACATGATGGTGGGGTTGTTTTGTTGGTTTGGGTACTAGGAGTAGGTGTTTTGAGAGTGGCAAAGGAGATTTCTGGCGGGGTGATTGTAGATGTAGAATTTTAAAGTTTTCAAAGTGGCAAGGAAATAGGGATTTGGGTGCTCTGCCAAATGGCTTAGGGACAAAATTGATAAAAGAAAAACACAAATTTTGGCAAAATTTAAAACCATACTATAGTGGTTTTCTAGCCAAAACACCACTTAGTGCAGAAAATATTCTCATAAACTTTAATATATTAAACTAAAAAACTGATGCCTTACAACGAGATTTAGGGCTTTATTTATGTTGATGGCAAAAAGAGGGAGAAGGTAGAAGCCCTACATCGATGAGAAATTGGGTGACTTTGTGCCTTATAAGGTGGGGGTTTTCTGTTCCCAAGTGAGACGTCTTTTCCAAAGGGCAATACTGTGATGGCACACCTAAATGCTAAGCCCAAAATGGATAATACCTCACATAGGATAATGCTTATTTCGACCATCATCATTTGTCATGCACGGTGGGACCCCCTGGCCTACACCATGCACAAGCCCACCAGACTTGGGGGGCTTATGTTGATGGCAAAAAGAATGAGGGGGTAGAAGTCTCACATCGATGAGAAATTAGGTGACTTTATACCTTATAAGGTGAGGGTCTTCCCCTCCCAAGTAAGGCACCTTTTTCAAAGGGCAAAACCATGAGGGCATACCTGGCGCACCTGAACGCTAAGCCCAAAGTGGACAATACCTCACATAGGACAAGACTCATTCCGACCATCATCAATTTATACTAAGATTATAGTACTAAAATATAAAGATATTGAAACAAGTTAGCTTATTGATGGTGAACTATGATGGGTTATGGGGCTAGGCAGTAGGGGGCTTATTTTGCTTGGTGGTTGTTAATAACAAGTTGGCTTTGAAACTAGGCAAGTTATTAGTGGATGTAGGCTAAGTTGCAAGGCACTTAGTTTTGCTTGTTTTGCTTCAGTTGGTGTGTGTGAGATTCTTATCCTGCAGTTGATGCGTAGTCACACCATTTGTACATGTTTTTGAGTGTATCAGCTTGCATGAGGCCATTAAGAGGCTGTCTCTTCTGCAATGTGCTTAGCAGCTAAGCTATGACCTAGGTTGACTAACCTAGAGCTTATGTCATTTGGTTTTTGCTCTGCTCCACTTTACACTAATGATCCATGTGTTTTATCTTGTAAAGACTTGATTTTTTTTTTGTAACAGTATGGGCTAGTCGTTCAACCATAACTTTTCCCTGGGTGGCTCACTTGGACAAATTCATGTTGTTCAACCTATTTATCAATTTAGCTGAGTGGCTATAGCCTAGGCAAGTTCATTTTGGGTTGTGCCATTTACCCCCTCATTTTATGCTGTATCGTTTAGTTGAATAGAGGGCTTTTCATATTTCATGCCAACTATTAACTAGCTATCACTAACACTCATCATTACACTTATATTTTTGAGGTATATTAAGAGACATTAATGTCATGTTGAGACAAGGAGCACCATTTGGTTTATTCATCTTGACCCTTCCTAACCATTGAATTTCTTTTTCTTTTACTTTAAATACTGGGATAAAATTTTCAAAAATACTTTTGCCTCCTTAACATTTTTTTTCTTTGTCTCCTTCCTCTTTTAGTTCTTTTTTGGTGACTTCTGGCATTTTTTGGTGCTTTCGACAACTTCTTTTTCTCATATATGTTCCTCACTCAAGCCTTTGTTAGAATTTACTTGCTTTTTTCGTGGGAACTGAGCTTGTCAAGGTCACTCCCCCTCTTTGGCTCTATGGTTCCTTACACTATCATTAATTGGCAAATTTATTGATTTCTGCATTAAGGCTTGCCAATGAGGTCATTTTATAGCATTATGATTTGTACTTCTCTTTTGGCCTACCTTGACTTTCTAACTTTTGACATTCTACTTACCTCTATTTTGCCTTTTCCTCTTCTTTCAAATGATTATTATTTACTTTATTTTCTCCTTATCAATCGACTTAATTTTTATGTTTTTTTATTCCTAAAAGTGGTCTTAACTTTATACATTTTTCTTTTCATGTCTAGAAGGTCGAGTGATCTGAAAGATTTTTTGCCTGACTTCAACTCATCATCATTTTTAGACTTTGAGGAGTATTCTTTTGAAAATATTGCCTTTCAATTCTCTTGTCTACTTTTAGCAATCATGTCTGAATGATCTTAAGACAAGAATGGAGTTAAGCAAGCACATTTGATTGATGCAATGCTAGATAACCTAAAATGGATCCATGTGGATGTAAAGGTGGCATTTGCCTCTCCTGAATAACAAAATCTAGATGTTATCAGGGAGCTAAAGAACTTTCACATAATTGATGAATTTGTTGAAGGAATTTCATTTCAAGCTACTAATGCTAATGAATGAACTTGTAGCTATGATACAACTTCATTCATCATGTTTTATAGGGAAGTTGTTGATCACTTTTATGTTTCCCCACCTTTCTCCAAATTTTAGAAAGAAGTTCTTCATGCCCTCAACATCTGCTAGTCCTAACTTAATTTGAACACTTGGATTTTCTTGCTTTGCTTTGAAGTGTTGAGTATTCGATTATGCTTCAATCTCTGAGTAGCAACCTTCTTCTCATTCTTCTTCTTCACATATTCCTAACAAAAACAAGGAGGTTGGACCCATTTTATCCAACAAATAGATAGTGTCTCTATAGAAAATATGCTTACCAGTGTTTGAACCTAGAAGTAGTCTTTCTTCAAGGTGCAGCCCATCGTCTCTAGGTCACTCAAAATATTCTTTTGCCATGCAAAGGCTTTACCTTCTTACAAATGCAAGGCCCCATCCAACAACCCCTCCAAAGGTAAGGGAACTATCTTTTCCTCTGGCATTCCTATTCCCTCTTCTAAAAAGGTTAAGATCAAAGCCTAGTTTGAGCTCGTACTGGTCGATGCTCCTGAAGGAAGCAACTCTGATTTTGATAGCACAGACAGTTTATGGTATAAAGATATGGATTATAGCCCTTGCCTATGAAATTACCTGCTTTTCCCAGCCAACTAGGATTGGAATGAAGCCTTCATGAAATATCTTAGCCCTATTAGGCTCCAAAAGTCTTTGACTACCCATATAATTCATTATACTACTTCTATTCTCCCTATCATTCTTGCTTTGGCTTGGGTTGAGAAAGAGGACTCTGAAAATAACTCAAAAGTCTTGGAAAGATCAAGAAAATATGTGGAGGCTAAGTCCTGATAGTTATCCAATTGTAATAAGAGCATCCAGGACCTTAACAACCATATTGCCGAATTGGTAAAAGAGAAAGATGTTTTATCAACAAAAAATGAAGAATCTAATGAGTTGCTTTCTCAAAAAGACAAAAAGTTGGCAACTAAACAAAAAAGATGAGAGGATGACTAGACAGCTTTTGTTGTGAAGGAGAAGAAGCTTAATGAAGAGATTTAAGAAGCTGAGGAACTTGGTTAGGATAGGTTTGAGCAGGCTGTTCAATAGATCAAGCAATTCAATCCAAGTTTCATGATTGATATTTTGAAGATTGATAATGACAAGTCCTTGAAGACTATTTTAAAAGAGCTAGGCTAAGCTTGATTGTCTGTATTTCAAATATTTTGAATATTTTTGTGGTGTAACCTATTTTGTTCGCTTGACCTTATCTTGAATATCAATATATTATCTTTAACTACTTGTATGTGTGTGTTTCCTTTGTTTTGCATTTATTTTTTTTATGACCGAGCTTATAACAGGCCACTTGTCATGGCCAGATGTTTTATCATGTTTTACCTTTGGCAAAATTGCACCTTTGAGAGAGTATTACGTTTTTTTCATTGTTCGACCTTTAACGGGTCAATTTTCATTTACCACGTGAACTTCAGTGGGTGTCAAATGATTTTTTTACTTCCGACTTCCCAATGATCGACTGATATGACTTTTGATCTTTAATAGGCCCTTTGTTCTTGATTCAACCTTGCTTTTTAGCTAAACATGTTTTTTTTTAATGTTAGAGGAACATTTGACTTTTATCATAAGGAACTACCGAGAAATGAGGTATTGAGGGTTTACTCACTTTTTGGGCTTAGAGTGTCGAGGGTCTACTTGGGCTTTATGATGTCGAGGGGCTATTTGGGCTTAAGGTGCTGAGAGGCTACTTGGGATTAACTGACAAAGGACTACCCAGGCTTAATGTGCCAAAAGACTAGCCATGCTTAAATTAAAAGATTTGATTAAGCCAAATGGAAAGGAATCCTCATTTTCATTTCATATTTCAACTATTTACTTACATATTTTACTGATTAGCTAGCTTTTAGATTTGTACATAGTAGGCTTTGAGGTTTGTTGGATTCAAGTGCATGGGATGGTTCCTTTTGATGGTTTCAAGGTGATGAGTGTCATTTAACAAGTTATCTATTACTTTATAAGGGCCTTCACATGATATCACTACCTTTTCTTCAGCATATACCTTTCAGGTTTGTCTACTCATCGCTGGACTAGTGTGCCTTTTATGAATTCTTTTTTCTTGACCTTTTTGTTGGCAATTTTGGCTATCTTGATTTTGTGTTGCTCATTATAAAGGTGAGTGATATCCCTAACTTCTAGCAGCATATCCAACTCTTCTATTTTCCCTTCTTGCCAGTAAAGCTTTCTTTATTTGGAGTATTGCCTCAGCTTAACTAAAAACATAGCTTTACTCTTGTAAAGAAACATAAATAGGGTTTCTTTCATAGTGGGTTATGTAGTGGTTGTGTAAGACCACATAACACTTGGTAATTCCTCCACCCATTTTTTGTTGGCTTTGTCCAACCTTTTCTTTAGCCCTGAAAGAATAATTTTGTTTGTTAGCCCCACTTGCCCGTTGGTTTAAAGATGCTCAACAAATGTTAAATTTTGCTTGATCCCTAACCTTTAACAAAAAAGTGAGATGTTCATTCATCTGGTAACAACATTAAGTTGCGAGTTTACCTTTAACAAAAATCTTTAAAGCTATCGATAGCAAATTATTTTCCATTGTTGGATATGATCACTACAGGGAGGTTGTACCTGTAGAGAGCTGTTTGTGGACCTTAAGTGATGTGAAGAGGTTTTACCTGTAGATAATAAATCTTTAGACAAAATTTTGTATGTTATTTGATGTTATGATTGTGAAGGGTTCTACTTTGACCCATTTTGTGAAGTAATCGACTACCGCTACCATATACTTTAGTTAGCATGGAGTAATTGGGAATGGTCTTAAAAGGTCAATTCCCCATTAGTATAATGGCCATGAGGAGACCATGGGCATTTGATTTGTTTTTGGTTGTCTTTGGACCTTAGTGAATTTCTAACATATTTTGTACCTTTGTACTAGTTCAATTGCTTCCTTCTTCGTGAGCTAAAAATACCTTGATTGAATAGTTTTTAATGCAATAGTTGTGCTCACTACATGGCTCCCACATGTTCCTTTGTAGATTTCCGCCAAGGTGTAATTAGCCCCATCTAGTCATAAACATATTTTAGATGGAGCAAAACCTTTCTTATACACTGATCGCCTTCTAGGAAAAAATGGGCCACCTTCTGCCCTATCTTTTTAGCTTCTTTCTTGTGTTCTAGTAAAAACCTATCCTTTAAAAATGCTACAATAAGAGTCATCCAAGATTCACTTTGTACAAACACATTACTTCTTCCATGCAAGGGATTTGCAATGTTTCTTGTATCACCGTTCAATTATTTATACCTGCCTTTGCATTAGTCAAAGTGTCTACTTAATCATTCTCTGCTCTAGGGATTCTTGTTAGCTCATACTTAAATTCTTCCAACTAACTTATCACCATGCAAACATATTTTACTAATATCAATTTTTTAATCTGATATTCCCCTTTCACCTATGCAATTACCAATTGAAAATTACTCATGATTTTTATGGATTGAGCACCTATTTCTTTTGCTAATTTTAGTCTTGCTATTAATGCTTTATACTTTGTCTAATTATTGATTGCCTTGAAATCAAATTTTAACAAATATTCTAGTACCAAGTCATCAAGTTTTTCCGAGATCACCTCTGTTTTGCTACCTTTTCCATTTGACCAGGTGTCAATATATATAGTGTCTATTCCTAGTCTTTTGATTTAGCTTCTTCTACCTTTGTCATTTTGACTACAAAATCTATCAATGCTTGCACTTTTTTTACTTTCTTTGCCTAAACATGAGCCTATATTCTGTCATGCCTCGATCTATGAAATGTGACCAGTGTAGAAGGTCACCATCAGGAAACTCCCTATAAGTCTTACAATGCAAACAATATATCATTAAACTAATATGTAGCTAAATAGGCACATATTCATTTTAATGAAAATCCGACAGAGTTTCCTCTGTTTTCCGGACACCTGACCTCAAGGCTTATATAACAACAAAAGGGCTACACACCCACCACAATCTATGCAATGTTACAACAAACACAATGGCCCAGGTTACATAATCTACATCCAACTGGGCACTCAACAACCACAATACATGCAATTATAATCCTACCAACTGTCATTGATTTTCCACCATTTGTATACCTTTATACTTTGCAGGAATGATCCACTCGATTGATCAAAGAGCAGATCCCGTATTAGTGTATGGTGGAAGAGCAGTAGGAGAATCCTGAGGTTATGAAAAAGATGGAAAAGAAAAGGGTAAGTTTCATAGAAATTCAGTGAGTAAATAATTCCATGATCACCCAAAAATCTCATTTAAAAATCATGCTCGAAAGTGTGTATATATATAAATATAAATATATAGCTATAAAGATATGTTTATCGGTTCAACAACCATGGTCACAAAGTAGATTCAAAAACATGATAACCAACAACATAATAAGAAGTATCAAAATATGCTACCATGAAAATATGCTCATCATTACGTAATATGAAAGAGAGGCAATAAAGATTTCTAAAAGTTATTAATACTTAATATAAAAAAATATACGATTGTAATCCTAAAGGACAATTCCCAGAAGGAACCACCCCAATATAGTTATGGTCTATCCAGTATGTCTGCTAGTCTAATATGCATGTAAATATTCATGTATCCACAGCCCAATACGCATGCAAATATTCATGTATCCGTAGCTCAGTATGCATGCAAATATTTATATCCACAACCTAACTATATTACTCCATCATAATCTAGTCACAAGTGCACTTGCAGGTTCCCAATGAATTCTCCAGTGGATCTAGTGTCTCAAATCAATTAGTTTAACATATCAGGTAGCATAAATCTCTAAACACCAATATTCTTATATCATAACACATAAAAATCCTTATTTGGGTAAGCAATGTTTATCAAATATACATAAACATACCAAAGCATTTTCATATCCATTTATCATATAGAAAAATAGAATCACCAATTCCAATAACATAAGGCAAAATGAAAATGTATAATTTTATTACGACAAGCCATTTCTTATACACAAACAACATATAAGTATACTTTCGAAACCACTTTAATATATATAGGGAAAATTCCATTTTTTAAAAGGATTCATAATATTCCATATAATAAAATTACTTCATATTTACAAATGGGATTATTATGTGAGGAGGATTATCCATTTACCTTAGAAACTCCTTAAAAACTAGATCAACTGACTTGAAGAATTGAATCACTCAACTTGGGTTGAAGCTCCAAAATTTGGCTGTAGATGTGCTTCATTCTTCCTTGGAAATATCATTAGAGCTAATGAAGAACAACATTTTAGCATACATCAATTTTGAAGGTTAGGGTTTGAGGTAGGGATTTCTTAAAAAAGTTAATATAAACTTCCTATAAAATAAATATTTTATTCTAGGATTACTCACCAAATTCCAAAGTACTGGTAGGTAGCTCAGCCGAAGTTGGATCGCCACCAGTGAGCTGGTGTGGGTGCTGGCTGAACAAACCTAGAATAGGGGAGGGAAAAAAACCACTAGCTGATCAATAAGAAGAAGACACTAGAAGAAGGAACTCGCCAACTGGACCATGTTGGACGGTGACGACAAGCTGGAGAATAGGAAGATCATTGGTGATGTAAATGGGAGAGGATGTAGAGATGTTCGAGAAGAGAAAAAGCTGTTACGAGCTAGGCTGAAGGGATGAAGTGTCGAAAAAGAAGTAACTCGCTGGTCGGAACACTTTGGACGGCAACAGAATGGTGGTTTGCAATTAAACAGAGAGATGACGAGATGGAGTTACTGGGAGAAGCTTCTGAAAAAAGCTGCTCACGGAGGAAAAAAATCTCAATTGGGGAAATTTTTACATAAATCCAAATAGGGAAAGTTACACATTGACCCCATGACCTTGTTTCGACTTCAATAAAGTTGTCCTAAAAAATACGAAATTATGTTATGGCCCCAATAAGATTAAAGATTTTTACTTCGATCCCTCAGTAATATTTTTTTTAAGGTATTGCATATTCTGAGAGTTCCACTTTCTTGTGCAACACCTACCTAATCGGGCATCTATTTAGATAATGACTTGATGGTTTTGAAAGTAAGGTTTCAATTTTTTTGGCTGCCATTAGCAAAATAAAGGCCAATTTTTCAATCTTCCAGTACCTTATTTTTACTCTTGCAATGTTCGATTTGTGAAATAAATTGGTCTCTATTCCCCCTCATGCTCTCGAATGTGAACTAAACTCACTGCCTCTAAAGCTACCATAAGGTATAGGTACAAGAATTCACCGAGATTTAATTGAGAAAGTATAGGTGGTGCAGCCAAACACTCTTTCAATTTTTTGAAATCCTTTTCACATTTGTTAGTTTATTCTGAGTTTTTAGCATTTTTAAGAAATTTAAAAAAAGAAGCATGTTTGCTAGCTAACTTAGACGTGAAGTGAGTGAAGGTGATGATTGTATTGTTCAATGCTTGGACTTATGTTCAACAGGCTTTTCATGTTGATGATTTCCTGACACTAGGAGGGATTTGCCTTTATCCTGTGCTTGGTTAGTATGAAACCTAAAAATTTTCCTATTTTGACTTCGAATGTCCACTTTTTTAGGTTTAAACTCAATTGGTACTTCCTTAGGACACTGATAAGTCTCTTCAGAATCTACCCAATGTTGCTCCATAATTTTTTACTTAATTAGATGTCATCCACATATACTTTCATATTTCTTCCTATCTATTCTTAAAAAACCTAATTCATTATTCTCTAGTATATTGCCACTATATTCTTAAGGTTAAATGACATTATCCTGTAATAGTGTATATCTTGATTAGTTATGAATATAGATTTGTTTTTTTCCTCGGGTGTATCCTTAGTTGATTATACCCGTGAAAGTATCTCCAAAACTCAAGATTTCAAATCCTGAGGCATTATCAACCAGCTGATCAATGTTTGGTAGTGGGTATGATTTTTCCAGGCATGTCTTATTAAGGTCCATGAAGTTAACACACAATGCCCATCCTTTATTGGCCTTTTTGACAAAGACTACATTTGTTAGTCATGTTATGTGTGGAAGTTCTTTAATGAAGCCAACATTTAACAATTTTTCCACTTCTTCATTTGTAACTTTTTGGTGCTTAACACTATGGTTCCTTTTATTTGTTGTATTAGCTTTATATTAGGGTTGATCAACAACTTGTGACAAGTTACACTTGGGTCAATCCCTAACATATCTACGAGCACCCAAGTGAAAAATTCAATAAACTCTTTCAGTAATTTGATCAGTTGAGTCTTATCACTTTCTAAAAAGTCTACCCCGATCCTTACTATTCTTTCATTATTTTTGCCGAAGATATGGATTTCCTCTAAATCTAACTTGGTTCCAGTTGACATGAACTATTTTGCTTGATATCCAACAAAGTTGAGTCTATCATTTGGCACTCATTATTAGGTGGATTAATGACCGCCTATTTTGTTTCACTTACACTTTCTTTACTTTTTGCTAAGCTAGCCATATAACATCTATGAGCTACATGCTAATTAACTCGAACTTCCCATATTCCTTTTATGGAAAAGAATTTCATTGACAAGTGTGGGATAGAAACTATGGCTCCTGCTTAATTTAGAGATAGTCAATCAAGAATTGCATTGTAGGTGCCGTTCGAAAAAGTTTACGTTAGGACTATTTGTCAATGGTCGGGTGCCCAAGGTTATCCTCAATATAACTATTCTTTCAACTTGAATCTGCCTTCTGTAAAACCAATTAGAATACATGTATAAGGTTTATACATGCTTTTTGGAATGTTAAAAGCATTAGTAGCATGTAGATATAAAATATCAATAGAACTTCCCTGATTAATTAGTATTCACTTGAATATGAAGTTATGGATTAGTATTAAGATTATCATGGTCTCAATAGATACTACTGAAATCCTTTTCTGTAAAGTAGATAGGCTTATAGTGTTCTCTCCTCTCTTTCCTTTCAACCATTATTATAGGCTGAAAATGCCCCATTGTGGCATTCTTATAGGTTTCTCTTCCAACAAAACCTTGTACAATTCTATTCGAACGGGGTCATGGTAAACGATCTCGTTCCATCACACTTTCCCTTTCTCAATCATTATGCTTTCCTCAAAATTTCTTATACTTAGAAGTATGTCCTCTTCGTACCAATGCCTCAATCTCATCTTTTAACGTGACATAATCATCAGTTTCGTGATCATAATTATGGTGGAACTTACAATACTTTAACTTATCAATCAGGGGAATTTTTCTTTATTTTTGAAGGGGAAACTTCAATAAATCGATCATTTGCACATCTTGGACAATATGGCTAATTGGTACATTAAATAATTCATAATTATTATACCATTTACCTGATAATGCTCACTCTCATTTATGGCCCCTATCCCTAGGTTAAACATTTTTCGCTTGAGTTCACTTGACCTATCTCCAAGCGAGCTCAACTTCTTCCATATATATATATATATATTTTTCTGATCAAGTTAAGTATTTTGAAAGGGACAATATTCATTATTTTGCCAGGGACAGGGAGAAGTGTCCCTATTGAAGATCAAAACTGATTTGATGCACCATCACTCATTTAATGATGTCTTTAAATTCTAGAGCTAAAGTATTGAAGTGAGTAAATTGCTCTTTCAATGTTTCGCATCATCCTTGTTGGAAGCTTACTAAAGCCACTGATGTCTTTTTAGGTGCTGTACTAGTTGCAAAGCAAGTGGAAAATACTTCAGCCAACTACTGGAAGTTGTTAATCAATTGCCTTGGTAGCACCATGAATGATGTGCTGCAAACTTATTGCACATTTTAAAATTACCGCAAGCGCACGGTGTAGTTGTAACAAAGAACCGGCGAGTACGGG
>JANHAO010012508.1:0-16341 GCA_026873985.1 Saraca asoca | reverse complement strand
CAAGTGCATCACAAAAGTGCAATAACATCAAGTCACTGCATCACTAAAAGTGTCATAAATTAAGTTCATAAAATTTTTATTTGAGAGAGATATGGACTACTTACTAATAGTATGAGAAATTTATTTGAGTGGATCATAATTTTGTAAAAAAAAAAAGATTTATTTGTATTATTAATGAATTATCTTAATCTGCATTGATAGATTAAGTTCTTCAAAACTTTTGTAAGCTATATGCAATACACAAATAAAATCATTAGAAAAAAATTCTTTTTCAATGATTCAACAGTGAATTATGTATTAAAAGCATAACAATCAATATAAATAGGTCATAATATTGGAGATATTCAAAGTTATACATGAATAGTCATAATTTTAGTAGATGATTCATAATCTATTTTAGTGAAGCAAATCATTAAAGTGCATTGAGAATTCATTTGGTTAGGATATAAACAAATCATTTATGGATGTCCTTCTAATCATACTATAACACGAATATCTCAGTACTATCTATTTATTTTCACAAATCAGATGCTTTAACATCATAGTGGAATGGATACTAAAATAATGAAGATAGTTTCCTGAATTGTTAAAATACTATAAATAGTAATATTGAGATTCTCAATATTATGATAGGTATTAAGATTCTCAATATTATGATAGGACTAAATATACTTCTAATGTGCTAATACACACATAATTATTAATTTTATTTTTTTATAACTAAATA
This sequence comes from Saraca asoca, assembly GCA_026873985.1. Taxonomy (NCBI): domain Eukaryota; kingdom Viridiplantae; phylum Streptophyta; class Magnoliopsida; order Fabales; family Fabaceae; genus Saraca; species Saraca asoca. Next base: position 15,614 of record JANHAO010012508.1, on the reverse strand, counting down.
AGTGCTATGCTATTGATATACACACATTCCACATTAAAACCCAAAAAACAAAAGGAAAAAAGTTTCAAATAGGTGTTATTTGGGATAACCATAATGGAAATCATACTTTCTCCTAAAACTCTTCTATCTGAAAAGGGAATTTGCTTACATGTTAGTCTCTAGTGAGTTTAGTTTCCCACCTAAAACAAAAATTTGGCCCCATCCAATAAAAAAAAAAAGCATGCCCATCTTATTTGACAATCATGCATTTTTACATATATCATTATTTTATGTTGTGCCTCATAGTATGTCATAAAAAGAAAAAAAAAAGGTTTTTTAGATGTTGAAGATAAAATTCTGATTATATTTAGGCCAAAAGACTAAAATAATTTACATGCCTATGCATTGCATAGGCGGAATGGAAGGATAGTTATATATAAATATAATTATTAAATAGATTGGTTTAGTAGTCATATGTGCCAAACCTAAAAAAGATATGCCTGGCCTATTCATTTAAATAAATAAGCATATTTATTAGCTTTGACATGACTTGTTTAGATAAATAAGTAAGACTAAATTAGGTCAAAAATAGGTTAGGCCGTAATCCCTAATAAGTCACCTGGCCCATTTCCATCCCTACATACAAATCTTATTGGGAACATATTCTGTTGAAATTTCTTTCATTTAAACTAAGTTAACCAATTTAAATAAGCATTACAAGTAAAATACACATTAAAGAAAAAAGGACCAATTCATTATTCTTGTATTTTATTTTAAGAAAAAAAAGACCAATTCATTAAAATAATGTTACATAAGAAGTTATGAGATTATAATCAAAAGTCAAATGATAGTTGAGTAATACTACTTGCACTTTCCGATATTTACTTCCCCTCACTTTCCTTTCTATATTAAAAAAGAAAAAAAATTTCATGTGTAAAAAAATGGGTTAAGTCAGCAAATTTTTCTTGATATAAAAAGGAAGTGAGGGGAGTGATTACATGAGAGTCTAAGTAGCATTATTTATTATATTTAGGTTGCAACATATGTTGAAAAAAACTTGTAACACAAATTTTGTAACATTTTCTGAAAAAAAAATTACAATTTTTTAGAGTAATTTTAGTTGCAACAAAGTTATTTAATATTTATATAACATCATACTACTTTTTCTAAGATAGTTGTAACTCAATAAGGAAAAAAAAATTGTAAAGATGATTCGTATTGAGAGTTGTAAATTAATAGCTATTTTGGCAAAATTTTATATAAATTTTGTAAACAAAAAATGTTATGAAAAGTAATTTTGTAAAACTTTGAAAGAAATTTGCAACTTCTCATAAAAAAAATAATAATTGCTAATATAAATTTTGTAACTAATTCAAAAAAAATAATACAAACTTCATATAGAAATCATTCAAATTTTTTAAGAAAAAAAAAGAGAAAGCTAATTTAATTTACTTGTAAGTATTTTATAAAATGTTGTCAAATTAAAAAAAAACTATTTTAAATTCTTCTATAAAACTTGTAATTTGCTATTGTTTTTAGAAAAATTACAAGTTCAATGAAAAACTTTACAAATCTTTTAAAATAAGTGGTATCATTATCACCCTGTCTTAAAATTTACTTGCAAGTAATCGACATTATTTTGTGTTATATGAGAAAATTGGTTCAAACTGGATGGACACATGAGAGGCCCAAGAGCGACAAAAGGACCAGTCGGAAGAACTGTCTAGATCGCTATGCCTTTGATCTGCGTCACGAGTACGATCCCACGGCTTGAACTCATCACACTTGTGCCCAATAAAGCGAGTTCGACATCTCTATCCTAATGATGTGCATGACCCTGGACTGTGCGATCTAGTCAGCGGAGTATGACTAGCGACGTGGAGCTCGCCAGACAAAAGACCAAGTTATACTCTGCCCCAATGGATAAATAGGGCCCGCCTGCAGAAGACAATCTACAGTAGCTGAAAAAGGAGATTTAGTCTGTATATTCTGTCTTGTACATTAAATGTTGATATAACATACTCACTACATATGTAATTACCATTATAACCTCCTCTCCTCTATAAATATGAGGAAGGAGCCTTCTGTAGGGAAGGGGAGATCCAAGAACACAGGCAGGAACTCTATCGGAATGAAAAGAGAGAACTTGAGTGTTGTAACTTTGTAAAAACACCATCACAATAACACGTTACAGTGGACGTAGGGTCTGGTGATACCCGGATTTGGCCATACCATGTTAAACCATGGATCTATTTCTCTGCTCTTCCCTCTATCTTTGTTTATTTTGCTATTTTGTTGTGCTTGAACTGGAAAAAGGTTAGAGATCCTGTAAGAATCCCCCCGTTGGCCGGAGTTTAGACCACTACCAAAATCTGACATCAACATTTTGTAATAATATTAAAAAAAATCTTGTAACTTCTTTTTTTTTTTCTACAAATGCAACATTTAACACTATAGTTGCACAAAATTTGAACTAATGCATAACTTTTATAGAACAATTCTCATGTTTGTTGCTACCAAATTTTTTTAATGTGAAATATTTACAAATTGTTGTCATATTGTCATTATCGTAACTTTTAACATTCAACTTATAAATGCAAATTTTAATATTAACATTGCATAATTTTTAAATAACTAAAAAAATTGTTGTCCAACACTCACCAAATTTGTTACAACTTAATTTTAGATGTACAAAATGTTACAAACTATGTCACATTGCCTACATATTTCAACTTTTAATAAAAGTATTGTGTGTGCTACATTTGTCAACAATGATGTATGTTTATTGTAAAAATATAATAAACATGATAGAGAACACTTAAAATTTTACAACATAGTTACATACTAGCCCTAAGATTACTTCTAATTACATGTTAGTTATAGTATGTTGTTACAAGATTAATTATCTTGTAAGTCTTTCTTAATTTATTGCACTTGCAAATTTAAAAAAAAATGGATTTTTTGTAGTTTGAATTGCAAGTTGTCATTGAAGTTGCACGCTATCCACTAGATGATACAAATATTAAAAATCATGCGACTTAATTACCTATTGCTGCATGTGCTAGTTTGAAATCTAATCTTGTAAATAATATAATTTATTAAACAATTATATTGCAACAATTGCATTACTTGTTCAATTGTTCATGAGTTGCAATAAAATCATTCATGATTGCAACCTTTGCAAATAATTTTGAAACTAAAGCAGTTTTTCTTGAATTCTTAGTAAGCTTCTCAATCTTTAAACCCTATTTCTTCTTCCAACTAGTTTCTCTTAAATTTCCAACAACCTGATTTTTCAACCAATTGCACTAGTTCTTCTTGCATCTCTAGCAACCCTAGAGAATCATCAAATAAATTGCTCAATGGAATAAAATTCTTCCAAAACTTGTTGCCAAATTTCTACTATCATGTCCCTAACTTTACAGGAACATGATTGACTTGGTATACTAATGTGGTAACCCATGAACCCTAAGCTTAACTTTCATGGCTTAAATGTTTAATCAATGTTTTAAAACAAATCTCAATAAATCTATGAAAATCTATAATTTGATAAAACTATAGTAAAGTAATTGCATGCATGGTAGTTTGAAAATCCAAAATTATAAATAACTATAAAACTATAAAATGTAAATAATTATTGAAATTTAAATAAACTCTATCAAATGGAGTCACTTTGGCTGGGTACACTAAGCATCACTGAACACATGTTCGCATATTGAAACTTTACCTTAATGAAGCCGAAGATAGCCTTGTAGATGCGAAAGCTACTAGAGCATTTGAATATATAAATACTAAAAAGGAAGTGAGTTCACCAACTTAATAAGAGTAAATTTCCCCTTTTGGGCGGGAAATCCTAGTTCATACTTACAATAGACCTTAGCATTCCTATGTCATATTTATAGACTACATAAGGACAGTTTTATCAATATCATTCATATCCACTAAATCCATCATAGTCATGATCTTGTACTTTCATAGTGTTCATAATATGGCTTACTTACCTTGATCATGCTTGCTTATATAACTAATTCATATCTAAGAATACATAGCCTTAGGGTATGTTATAAGAATGACCTAAAGGTTGGATATGTCAATGAGGGCATGTAAACCCTTGCATTTAGAGTATGGTGTAAGATTTGGGCTATTCTAGAATATGGTATTTACTACAAGGCATACTAAAATATGCAGTAAGGTCCATATAACTTCATTATATTCCTTTCTTATTGATGATAGTATATAAATGTTAAATTTATGTGCGCATATTGTAATAACCAAAGGAATAATTGTCATAAATGTTGGTCCCAAAAAGAATTGAGATTAAAATGATGTTTCCCTTAAAAATATACTCTTTTGCCTTGGAGAGTGGATTCTTGTTTTACAAGATTTGTCAAAAGGATTCTATTGGATGATCAAGGCTTAATTAAAGTCACTAAAGTAATTACAAATTCAATTGATAGATTAATCATTTAATCAGAGTTGCTGTCTTAAATTAGAAATGTAGTAATGTAGTAGAACTATATTGTAGCAAAGAAAGCAAAATAGAAAATGTAGAAAAATAAACAAGAGACACAAATTTTTAAAGTGGTTTAACTTTAATTGAAACTGCAATTAAAGTCTACATCCACTAGACAATCCTCAATCGAATAGTCTCTTTCTATGACTAATCACAAGAATTTAACTGGGCTTCCTAAATGCCAATTTATACAAGACTTTACATTGGGCTATTGCTAACCTACAGATACAATTATCACTACACCTTTAGCTAATTGTAATCAACCTTATAATTATAGAAGATGTAAGGGAAGATCAACCTCTTCCTTGTATCTCTAATTCTTATTAACCTAGAAATCACAACAAACAATCCAGAATAGGTAAATGAAAATAATACCAACAATTACCTTTCTTGAAAGTTAGCTTTCTCTTCTTTCTCTTATTCTCAAGTTGTCTCTTCAAGAATATTAGACAGTCTAGTTTAAAGTGACCAGGCTTTTTACATTCAAAACAAGCAGAATTGTGTAAGGAACTCTGTTGCTCATTTTTGTTTTGATTCCTTCTTTGTAGAATAGGTTTCCTCTTTTCCCTATTCCTCTTTTCTCTTAGGAGTTTCTACAACTTTTTGCTGAGGAGGAGTGCCATCTGGTCTTTTTCATCAACTTCTTTATCAGTATCAAATTCCTCATCATCTGTCTTAAGTGATTTTGCAGCCTTAAGAGGGTCCTCTTTTTCTTATCATCTCCATTTTTCTTATTTCTCTTAAGCTCCAATTCATGCTCCTCTAGATTACCATAGAGCTCTTGGATGGTTGGTATCCCCATCTTCAATGATTCCTTAATGGTAGTCACCTTTGGTTGCCATTCTTTAATGAGAAACCTCAAAATCATATGCACAAAATCTGCATTATTAAAGGTTCTTCCAAGCAACATCATATGGTTAGTGATTGTAGTGAATCTCTTAACTAAATTTTTAATGGATTCACTTTCTTCCATCTTAAATATTTCATACTTAAAAACTAACACATACACTTTAAATGCTCTGACCTATGTAGTGCTTACATATGCAATTTCTAAAGTGTCCCAAATCTGTTTTGCAGTAGTATAGTTTGAAATCCTCTCATATTCACTAAGGGAAAGTGAGTAAGAGATAATCTATTTAACTTTAAAGGTAAGAAGGTGTTCCTTCCTTTCCTCCTTAGTCCATAATGATTTTAGTTTTGGTTTTACAACACCATTAATAAGGGTTTGTGAAAGGTCATATCCAACTTCTACAATATCCCACATATCAATGTTAGTGGCTTTAATGAAGTCCTTAATTTTTTGTTTCCTATAGGTATAATGATTCCTATTAAAACCTGATGGCTTGTTTAAAGGAGGACATTCAGGTAACAAAGTAAAAATATATTCCATTCTCTTTAAAAATTAAGAGTATCAAGAGCCAAAGCTCTGAGACCAGCTATTGATCCCAAAAAAATTAAGATTAAAATGATCTTTCCCTTAAAAATATACTCTTTTGCTTTTAAGAGTGGACTCTAATTTTATAAGATTTGTCAAAAGGATTCTATTGGATGATTAAGGTTTAATTAAAGTCACTAAAGTAATTAGGAATTAAATTCACAGATTAATCACTTAATTAAAGTTGCTATCTTAAAGAAAAAATGCAGTAATGTAGCAAAACTATATTGTAATAAAGAAAGCAAAATAGAAAGTGCAGAAAAATAAATAAAAGACATAGATTTTTAAAGTGGTTCAACTTTAATTGAAACCATAATTAAAGTCTACATCTACTGAACAATCCTCAATCAGATAGTCTCTTTCTATTACTAATCACGAGAATTTAACCAGGCTTCCTGAATGCTAGTTTACACAAGACTTTACACTGGGTTCTTACTAACCTACAAATACAATTATCACTATACCTTCAGCTAATTGCAATCAACCTTATAATTACAAAAGCTGCAAAGGAAAATCAACCTCTTCCTTGTATCTCTAATTCCTATCGATCTAGAAATCACAACAGATAATCAAGAATAGGTAAATGAAAACAATATCAACAATTGATATGTATATCTTAATCAACTAGCTGAGTAATCTGCACAAAATTTGATCCAAGATTTGTAATCAAATATGAGTTAGAAAGGTAGAGTTAGATCAGATGAAGCCCAACGACACTCTCTATTTTTCATGCTCAAGGTTATGAAATAATATGAGAATTGTTGTTGAAATGAGAGTGAGGGAGGCTATTTATAGATGTTGTAACTAACTTTCAAAATATAACTAACTTTTTGACCTTGAATTAATTTGCTTATGAAGTTCATCAAGAACTTCTTCATCAAATCGATGCATGAATCCATTTAGCCTCTTATAGAAAAAGATCATGAATTGATTGCCTAATCGATTCAGACTATATTCTAAAGTTTCAATAAAGACATTTTTAAAAACTTTTCTTCATAAATCGATTACCTAATCAATTCAAGTAAAATTCATAAGTTTTCTTGTATGAATCGATTCACACTCTAAAAAATAGTTTTCATAAAAATTCAACTTGTGAAAAGCCATTTGGAAAACATAGTTAGAAAATATTTTTGAAACTCATTTCATTTGATTTAATTCTGCCTCAGTATACTTATTTTTAGAAATTTGCTTGGATCAAAAACTGATTAGATCACACTTACAAAAGATTCTAGGAAATCAATAAAGACACTATGAGTATAATTGGATCTCCTGATATCTTGAATGTCACTTGATCTACTTTGCATCTACAAAATGAACATACACTTAAAGAACATAGTTAGATGATAACATTAAATAAAATTGTTTTTCAACATTAAAATTGAAGAAGACATATTAACAAGGCTAACAATCTCCCCCCTTTTTTATGGTAATAAACAATTTTAGATAAGCAACAAAATAAGCATACAATGAAAAATTTTAAATGACGACTTTTACTCTTACTCACCTTTAAGTTTTTATTCTCCCCCTTTTGAGATTTTATCATTCTCCTTTGTATTATTTACCTTATCTAAAATCCCATCATTGTTTCTTTCTTATCTAAAATCCTTACTTCTCTCCCTTTTGGCACATCAAAAAGTAATAATGCCTTATTAAAGTGTAATAACAAAGTTTAAATCCAAAACATACAATAAGGGTAAAGGGATTAATGGATAATTATTAGCTTCATTTTGATACTAATCCCCCTTGAAGTAATGATTCTACTTAATTTCTGACTTATTACATGAAATGTTTTATTTTTGCATGCATCTGTTCTTGAATCGATTCATATATCCAATCATCAAGGTTTGAATTGATTTCAGAATCAATTAGGGGAGTAGTACAAAAGTTTCAAAAATTTCAGAATGATTACCAAAAGTTTGAAAAACTTGTTGAATTAGTTCATCAATCGATTCATAGTGAAAAATTTTGACTTGTGAATCAATTCATAAATCGATTTAGAAACTCATAAAGAAACTGGAGAAATTTGAATTGATTTAGAATTTGATTCAGAGAGTCCTAAAATCAGTTTTCATACTGTTTTTTTTTTTCCAAAACTCTTAGTGTATGACATATTTTTTAACATTAATCAACATATCACACATTTTACCTTAACTTTCATATAATGTACCAGTAAAACAAACTTAGAAAACTCTGATACTTGAGTTAGTATTTGCAAGATAGAAAACAAATATGCAAAATCAAGTACAAAACTTAAAATCATCAAAAATACTTCAGGTTAGTTATTTAAGTTCATTTTAGATCATTTTCCAAAGGTTCTAACATCTCTAATTCTCTTCAAATGAATACAAACCGTTTTTCATCCAATGGTTTTGTAAAAATATCAACAAGATGAAATTCAATAGAGATATCACCTCTTTAAACATGATCTCTAATGAAATGATGTCTAATTTGAATGTGCTTTACTTTAGAATGCATGATAGGATTCTTTATTAAATTGATAGCACTAGTGTTGTCACACAATATAGGAATTTTATCAAATTCTAACCCATAATCTAAAAGTTATTGCTTTATCTATAAAATTTGAGTACAACAACTCCCAGCTACTATGTAGTCTATTTTAGCAGTTAAAAGTGCAACACTATTTTGCTTTTTGTAGGACCAAGAGACTAAAGAGTAACCAATAAATTGGCATGCTCCACTACTACTTTTCCTATTAGTCTTACTGCCTGCATAATTAGCATCTAAATAGCCTATAAGACTGCAAGTATTGGATTTTGGATACCATAATCCTAAGTGTTTTGTCCCTCGAAGATATTTAAAAATTCATTTAATAATGGAAAGGTGTGATTCTTTTGGTTGTGTTTGATATCTTGCACAGAGACAGATACTTAATATTATGCCTGGTCTACTTGTTATCAAATAAAGCAGACTTCCTATCATACCTCTAAATAAAGTAGGGTCACACTCTTACCATTTACATCATAATCCAATTTTAGTGATGGACTCATAGGTGTTTAGGTTTGCAATTATCAAACTTGAACCTTTTGAGTAGCTCCACAATGTACTTTGTCTAACTTAGGAATATTCCATTAGTACTTTGCTTAATTTGCAGTCTAAAAAAAATGTTAATTCTCCCATCATAGACATTTTGAACTCGCTCTACATTAACTTAGAAAATTCTCTACACAAGGAATCATTAGTAAAGCCAAAGATAATGTCATCAACATACACTTGTACAAGTAAAATATCTTTTTCTTTTTCTTTTATGAAAAGTGTTGTGTCTACTTTTCCTCTTCTAAGGTCTTTTTTGATCAAAATTTTACTTAGTCTATTATACCAAGCTCTAGAAGCCTATTTAAGACCAATTTTGGAAGGAGGCTTTCAGTTAAAATGGTTCTAGCCATTTCTTCCTAGCATTTATTTTTCCTCTTAACTACTCCATTTTGTTAAGGAGTCCTATATGCTGAGAAGTTATGACTTATATCATTTACTTCACATAAATTAGTAAAGTCCTTGTTTTCAAACTCTCCTCCATGATCACTTCTTATGCTTCTAATGGAATACCTTTTTTATTTTTCAATAACATTTTCTAGCCTTTTGAATGCTTCAAATATGTGGTTTTTGTGTGATAAAAATAGAGTCCATGTGAATCTTGAATAGTCATCTACAATCACCAAGACATAGAGGTTTCCTCCATGACTTTTGATTCTAGATGGACCAACCGCATCCATGTGAAGCAAATCAAGAGGTTTTGAAGTAGAAACAATGTTTTTTTTTTTACTTAAATGAGGACTTTACTTGCTTCCTTTTCTAACATGCATCACAAATTCTATTTTTGGAGTAATTCAATTTAGGCAGTCCAAGCACTAGGTATTTCTTAGAAATCTTTCCAATTTTGTCCATGCTGGTTTGTGCAAGTCTCTTATGCCAAATTCATGAGTCATCATTAATGCTAATCAGACAAGTGGAATCTAATTTTGATTCTGAGTCCAGATCTATCATTTATATATTGTTGATCCTATTGCATACAATCTTAATTTGTTTGCCTTCATCATTTATGACTAGGAATTTATTTAAGTTAAAGATTACTTAGTTTCCCTTGTCACCAAACTGACTAATACTTAACAAATTATGCTTAAGGCATTCTATAAACAACACATCATCAATGTAACAACTAGGTAGTTTGCCAACCTTACTAATACCTTTTACCTTTCCTTTAGCATCATCTCCAAAAGTCACTTTACCTCATGTTATTAGTGTGAGAGAGATAAATTTGCCCTTGTTTCTTGTCATATGTCATGAACATCCATTGTCTAGGAACCATAGATTGCTCTTTTGTCTCCCACATAACTACAAGTCAATAATTACACTTGCATTTGTGGTACCTAGTAAATCTTAGGTCTAAATTTGTTAGCATGCATACCAAAATTTTTGACAAAGGTAAGTACTTTAGGTATGCAAACTAATTTTTCATTAGGTTTTAGTTCATATGTACCATTTCTACAAGAACAATGTTTAATATGATGTCCTTTTTTATTACAGTAAAAGCGTGTAATATTACTGAATTTTCTATTTGGCTTAGCTATTTTAGAACTTCTTTTTGATCTCCTCTTGGTTTGTGTCTATATCCTAAACTAATCATATTTTGAAAACTAGTCTAATTTTGTAGCATATCATTAAGTCACATTTGACTATTTGTAAGCTTTAGTGAATGTGTCTATCTTAGATCTATAAATTTCACGTTAATCATAAACTTTACTTTCATTTAAAACTTTTTCAGCCAAGAGGTTCAAATCATAGTTCTCTTTTTCAATGAGTTTGATTTTCTCAAGTAAGGCTTCTTTCTCTATTCTAGTATGTTTTAAATCCTTCTTAACCTTTTTCAAAACACCATATGGCTCTTCATCCAAATCATCAGTTTCATCATCATTAGCATAGTTAGATTCATAATCACTAAAATCATTATCAAAATTAAGCTCATTTCTAGAATAAAAGAAGGATTAATTTCTAAATACCTCATTTTCTTCATCAATTCTGGCCATGAGGTAGAGAAGTGCTTCTTCCTCTATTTCTTTTTCCTCTTCTGTTGAATCAGCCTACTTATCATCTAGAAATGCTAGATTGCCCTCCTTAAAAGTTATCTTTCTCTTCTTTCTCTTATTCTTAAGTTGTCTCTTCAAGAATATTGCATAGTCTAGTTCAAAGTGACTAGGCTTTTTACATTCAAAACAAGTAGTAGTGTATCAGGAACTCTCTTGCTCATTTTTATCTTGATTCTTCCTTTGTGGAATAGGTTTCCTCTTTTCCTTATTCCTCTTTTCTCCTAGGATTTTTTACAACTTTTTGCTTAGGAGTGCCATCTAGTCTTTTTCATCAGCTTCTTTATTAGTATCAAATCCCTCATCATTTATCTCAAGTGATTTTGGAGCCTTGAGTGTTAAAGTCTTCTTTTTCTTGTCATCTCCATTTTTCTTATGTCTTTTTAGCTTTAGTTCAAGCTCCTCTAAATTACCATAGAGATCCTGGATGGTTGGTTTCCTTATCTTCAGTGATTCTTTAATGGCAGTCACCTTGGTTACCTTTCTTCAGTGAGAGACCTTAAAATTTTATGCACTAAATCTGCATTATCAAAGGTTCTTCCAAGCAACATTAAATGGTTAGTGATAGTAGTGAATCTCTGAATTAAATTTTTGATGGATTCACCTTCTTCTATCTCAAACATTTCATATTCATAAATTAACACATGCACTATAAATGCTTTGACCTGTGAAGTGCTAACATGTGCAATTTCTATAATGGTCCCAAATCTGTTTTATGGTAGTACAATTTGAAATCCTCTCATATTTACTAAGGGAAAGTGAGTTGGAGATAATCCATTTAACTTTAGATGTAAGGAGGTGTTTCTTCCTTTCCTTTTTAGTCTATAATAATTTTGGTTTTGGCTTCACAACACCATTAATGAGGGTTTATGGAGGGTTATATCCAACTTCTTCAAAATCCCACATATCAATGTTAGTGGCTTCAATGAAGTCCTTAATTTTTTTGTTTCTAGTAGGTATAATGATTCCCATTAAGGAGGACATTCAAGTAACAAGGTAAAAATAGAATCCATTTGCTTTAAAAAAAATAAAGAGTATCAAGAGCCAAAGCTCTGATACCAACTATTGGTTCTGAAAAAAATTAAGATTAAAATGATCTTTCCCTTAAACATATACTCTTTTGCCTTGGAAAGTGGATTCTTGTTTTACAAGATTTGTCAAAAGATTCTACTGGATGATCAAGGCTTAATTAAAGTCGTTGAAGTAATTAGGAAATCAATTCACATATTAATCACTTAATCAGAGTTGCTATCTTAAATAAAAAATGTAGTAATGTAGCAGAACTATATTGCAATAAAGAAAGCAAAATAGAAAGTGTAGAAAAATAAATAAGAGACAGATTTTTAAAGTGGTTCAACTTTAATTGAAATCGTAATTAAAGTCTACATCCATTGGATAATCCTCAACTAGATAGTCTCTTTCTATTACTAATCACAGGAATTTAACCGAGCTTCCAGAATACCAATTTACACAAGACTTTACATTGGGCTTTTGCTAACCTACAAATACAATTATCACTACATCTTCAGCTAATTGCAATCAACCTTACAATTACAGAAGATGCAAGAGAAGATCAACCTCTTCCTTATATCTCCAATTCCTATCAACCTAGAAATCACAACAGACAATCAAGAGTAGGTAAACAAAAAACAATACTAACAATTGATATGGATATCTCAATTAACTAGCTGAGTAATCTGCATAAAATTTGATCCCAAATTTGTAATCAAATGTGATTTGGATAAGTAGAGTTAAATTAGATGAAGTCCAAAGACACTCTCTATTTTTCATGTTCAAGGTTATGAAATAATATGAGAACTATTGTTGAAATGAAAGTGAAAGAGGCTATTTATAGATGCTGCAATCGACTTTCAAAATATAACTAACTTTTTAACCTTGAATCGATTTATAGTGGTTACTAACTAATTAATTGATTAGTGAATCGATTCGCTTATGAAGATCATTAAGAACTTTTTCATCAAATCAATACACAAATCGATTTTGCCTCTTATATAAAAAGATCATGAACCGATTGTCTGATCGATTCAGACTATATTCTTAAGTTTCAATAAAAACATTTTCAAAAACTTATCTTCATGAATCGATTACCTAATCAATTCAAGTACAAATCACAAGTTTTCTTATATGAATTGATTCATGAATTGATTCACAGTTTTTATAAAAATTCAACCTATGAAAAGCCATTTGGAAAACATAGTTAGAAAATATTTTTTAAACTTGTTTCATTTGATTTAATTCTACCTTTGTATACTTATTTTTAGAAATTTACTTGGATCAAAAACTGATTAGATTATACTTATAAAAGATCCTAGAAAATCAATAAAGACACTAAGAGTATAGTTGGATCTCTTGATATCTTGAATATCACTTAATCTACTTTGCATCTGCAAAATGAATAAACACATAAAGAACATAGTTAGATTATGACATTAAATAAAATTATTTTTCAACAACAAAACTGAAGAATACATATTAGCAAGGCTGACAATAAAGATTCCTTTTAAAAATACAAATATTTAAAGTTTATAAGTATAAGATTTGTGAAACACATCTTGAGAAGGTTTTATTAAATAATTTTATTTGATAAATTGTAATTTCATAGTATGTGTTTCTAGTGTTTTGGTTTATTCAATTATTTTAGTAAATGTTATAAAAAAAACAAATGAATTATTTATTTCTTTATTTATTTTTTTTGAATTTTTTGATATGTTACCTATTTTGAGTACTTAATAATTTTGCAACTTATTTTAATGCAAAATCTAAGTTTTAGACTCTTTTAAATGATGTTGCAGTTTTATTGAGTATATACTAAAATAAATAATATTGTATTTAATGTGTTTCTTTTTTGGAATAAGTTATTTGGTGAGTTTTAGATAGACTGTAGGTTTAATAATTGTTTTGGATAATAAATAATTTTTTCATTAGTATTGGTTGTTTTAAATACTTAAAGTATTGTTTGTTTTAACTATTAAATAGACACTTAGGTTACATTATGACAACATTTATATCTTTAATTATTAAGCGTTGTTTAAATCTTATTTAATTAGGTATTACAATCTAAAAGTAGGAAATTTATTGAGCCTTACTTTATTTATAATAGATATTCAATGTACACTAATTAAATCTTAGTTTTAATCAATATGACCCAAACGCTATATTCAAATATTTTAAATGAAGTATATATTTGAGTGAGTATTCTAGGTGGATTTTATGTTAACCAAAAATATCCACTTGTATGCAAAAATTTACACTCTATTCAAATCTTACTTTGCATTGGTTTGAGCTTCATATCAAATTAATATCATATAAAAATTTTAGACAATCAAATGCAATAAGGGGGACCCATGTTGACAAATGCATGAAATAAAAGAGATGCTTAGCATTGATTTTTGACAACCAAAAATATGAAATATGAAATGAGATGCTTAGCATTGATTTTTGACAATCAAATGCAATAAGGGGGACCCATGTTGACAAATATATGAAATAAAAAAAAGGGGGGATCTTTGGACCACTTTATCTCTGGAAATAAAGACAAAAACAAAAAAGACATAAAAAAATTTCAATTAATGAGAGGAAAAAGCTTAGCTTTATTTTGCCTTAGAATCACTTCACATCTGGCAAAACAAAAGAGACGAATCCAAAAAAGCCATGGGGAACCCAACCAGCTTAGGATAAATCTACCAACTGGCTGTTGGCTCAGGGAAGTTAGCAACCACTACTCTATGACCAAATAGTAGCATAGACTCTTCAGAAAATAACAGCAATGGTAGTGCTAAGACTAGCTAACCTATTCTCTATTCGAGTAACACCCAGTGGGACTGAATTAGCTACTCCCTTAGCTCAATCTGAGTTGTAATTCCTTTCTTTAAGTGAGGTAAGCGCACCCTATCTTTAATTTGTAGCTAGTTTAAAATTTTTCTTAAGTTTTGTGAGTTGTGACCATGAAACCCTAGACTCCCAAATGTGATAAGTGTGCATTCTTGTTCTTAAACCAACAGAATATTAGGAAGCCCAACAAAAATCCAAATAAGTGATGCTAAATTTCTACCAAATTCAAAAGGATTAGGTATGTATCATTGATATTTAGCTATGATCTTATAAATATTAGATTGTTATCCTAGTTTTAGTTTAAAATGCCTTGAAAATCAATTAAGAACTGATTATAATATTATAAATTTGTCTGGTTCCATATTAGAGTCACTTGTGAGTTATAACTATTAATATACAACTCTTAATAAGAATTATCTTTACAATTTTTTTGTTGGAATAATTTTGTGGACTAACATAAATCATGTTTTCATAATTAAAATATAGATTTAATATTTTACGTCAATTATGAGTGTTTTGTATAAATAGCCTAATTATATGATCCATCCTGTTTAATGGGCTACACCTATGTTAAGTGGACTGTGTTTACTGGACCATTGTTTTGGGTTAACTGTTGATAGGTAGGTTAACCCAATAACCCATTAGGGTTGTACATGGAGAGTCCCTGGTCTCTGCTATAATATGCATGTTACTGCCCCATTAAGTGATACGATGATAGTTTTTGTTCTCTATCATA
>JANHAO010012507.1:0-16353 GCA_026873985.1 Saraca asoca | reverse complement strand
TGAATCCTAATCCTAGGCTTTTTAATATTTGAATTTAGTTTATTTATTTATTGCTATTTCCTTTTATTATTTCTCTTTATTATTTACAGCTCTTTTATTTGATTTAGGCAACTTAGATTGCAAAACTCTAGTAGTTGGTATAGAAATCTCTGTGGGATTCGACCCATATTCGCCAGTCTCTACTACAGTTACACCGTGCGCTTGCAGCATAATATACATCAAAGGACTATATATTGATGAGATATAAGAAGTGCATTTAAAAAGTCATATATTGGAATCAGATTTGTCATAAAAAAAATTTCGCAGAGGAAGACATGGATCAGATTAGGGTGACATCAAGTTCCAAATGGAGATGTAGGCATCATCACTGCTTCCTTGTCAAGGATTAATACCTTATCATCATTGGATTGTTCATTAGTAATCATGTGAGAGTGAATGTTAAAGCAAAGAGAATCCAAGTAAGATCTTAACACTGATAGGAATTCCTTGGCTGCTTCAATCTGTAAGTGAAGCAACAAAAATGAAAGCAATAATTAAAAAGAAAAAAACATGGGGACATGGAAACTAACAATCAGAAATGGAAATGGAATTAATATAGAAAACCATAGAATATGTACAAAAGCCATCCTAAAATATTAATTCATTTTACTGAAATTATTTTGCTTCAACAATGACTCTTGGCTTATTTGACATTGTATTATATTCAAGCATGACGGCTAAAAATGAAAAGAATGTATGAAATGAATTACCTGATCTTATGAGCATTCGTAGACAGGCCTTTTTCTAGCCAAATAACTTTCCCCTATAAGCTTCACGTGATAAGGATGTAAGGAAGATAATAGCTCTTTCTGTCTAGGCAATTGTGGTATTGTAGGTGACTTCACCTATTGCAACATAAGACAGGAATAAGATTAGAAGTCACTGGTGTAGTGTGTCTATATGTAATTTTATAATTGCAATATAGAGATCCAAACATAATGGGAATAGAGTTACATGAAAAATACAAAGAAAAGGTTAAGCATAGCCAATTATGAAGAACACACACAAAGTCTTTATTGACATAGCAGAAGCAGACTGGGGCGTAAAATACAGACCTGGTTTTTACTGGCATCAAGAAGGATGACATTGGTTAACTTTGATTGCAGTTCACTGGTCTTGTTCTTGACACCGACCCAGAGAATTAATATTCCAGCCATTTATATGTCAGGGATAATATTATCAAGAGAGGGGAAAGATGACCAAGGATTGAAAACAGATTTTAAAGTTAAACGACATGCTTCTATAAGCTGTAAAGTAGCATTTAGTATTATTGTTATCTATATGCCAATAGGATAACTAAAAATCAAGAACTGAGCTTGAGTTTTTAAAAACATTATTAGTCCTATATATTAGTACATGATTAATTTTTTTATGAAATTAAAAGATAAGAATACTATTATAAGTTCTGCTAGAGCAACAAAATGACTAATTTATTATACAAGCCTGTCAATACATCAATAAAAAGAAAACCACTATATAAATATGATTATTCTTGATCCTAGCAGCATCGGAAAAATTTGATGAAAGCATTACAAAAATAAGTGAATTACAATGTTTCACAATGACGAATCATATATACCCATTACATAACAATTCATTTTCCCAAGACCATTACTAACTAAATCTGAGGCAAAAAACATACCAAATTAGAATAGACAACAACTATTTGCTTCTCAAGCAAAGCTCCTACAAAAAATGTTAATACCTATAAAATGGGTAGAGTTTTAGTTTAAGCCCATGAAAAGTTGGAAAACTCTATGCCAAACAGAAGCTATATACAACAGAAGCTACTTGTAAAGGAGTGAAGCAAAAGACCATTATTTTGGACTTCATAAAAGCAGAAATCACATGAGAGGCAGCATTCGTGCAAAGGAGCAAGATATTAACAAAATGTAAGGTAAAAGAACCATAACCTTTATAGTTCTTAGACTGGAGCATATAACTTACATTTTCAAATGGAAATTCGATCTATTTTTCAAACTAGCAAAAATATAAATGGTATAATTAAGAGCTCTGAAAAAATCATGCATTCTGAATGATCAGTACCCAGTACCTAAATCAATATGATTGCTTTTAGCAATGACTTACAAGGCAGACAAACAAGCAAAGAGATAGGATAGGTCAAACTCAAGACTTTTGGGTACAGATATCAATTTTAGTTAGCAAAACTTAAAAGGCATCTAACGCTATATGAGCAGACAAAGTACCCAAATGACTTAATAAGAAAACTAGCATAAGCCACATTCCTAAACATGAAAAAACAATTCCTTTCTTTCCCTGTAGGCCTTTTCAAATTATCCAACCACAGTCACACATGTAGTAGAACAAAAGACTAGAAATTAAATTATTTCAAGGAATATAAATGAGAAACAAGGGAATTGAATATAAAACCTTGATCACTAGAGTAGACTCCATAACTTGAGAACATGATCAAACCCATGTAATAGTAAGCCATGAGGAGATTCTCCAAACCTTAACCCTAAATGAAGAGAACGAAAGGGGAGATCAGATTACAAAATAGCTTGCAATAAAAGCCTCTCACTCTAAGAGTTTTGCTTGAATATAAAACCTAAATTTTTTGCTTCCTTTTCTCAACTTCAAGATGTTTATCGAGATCTGTGACATGGCAAAACCTTCTCTGATGATTCTTGACTAAGCTGACCACTAATCTCCACCACCTCAGCACTTCTGGTGAAGAATGCTTGAACTTCACTTCAAATTCCTTCACCAGACTCTCCATTATTACCAAAATTAGCAGCCAAAATCTTATTCTTCAAGTTATTTCACTATTCATCGAGGAGGGAAGATGAGAGTAGCATCATCACATGAAAAGGGCTAGAGTTTTACATTACTACAAAAAAAGAATTGCACAATAAGTAAACAAATACCGTGTGTTTAGCTGCGGTTATACAAAATCGTTACTAAAAAACCACCTCTAAGATTTTCCATGTTTTTAGCAGCGGTTTTGACAAACCACCACCATTGAACTACCGTTAAAGACCAATTCTATAGCAGTGCCATTAGTGGCATCAGAACACAATTGATTCACCCATTACACTTCAAATTTAAAATTATTCTTATGACCTTTATTTCTTCTATTTTAACTATTAATTATACCTAAACCTCTATTCCAATATTTAAAGGAGAATCCTATGACTTTTGGAATATTCAAATGAGAACTCTATTATTCTTACAAGATTTGTGGCACTTAATAGAAGAAGGTTATTAAGAATTAACAAATCAAGAGGAGTTATCATAATGGTTGGTTGCAAAACAAGCAAAAGGATACGAAGGCTTTATACTTTCTTTAACAAGGAGTTGACCTAACAATATTTTCAAACATCATGTTAGCAAAGACATCAAAGGAGGCATGAATGATATTGGAGAGTAAATTCAAAATCTCTAGCAAGGTAATTTATGTTAAACTTCAATATCTATAGAGAAATTTTGATATGTTGGCAATGAGGGAAGGGGAATCCATTGAAACATTCTTCTCTTGTATCTCCAATATCATAAATCAAATAAGAAGTTATAGAGATATAATACAAGAAAAGAAAATTATACAAAAAATATTAAGAACCCTTCCTTTTAGATTTATTTATGTGGTGGCTACAATAGAAGTGTCAAAGGATTCATCAAAGCTTGTTTTAGTGGAATTAATAGAAACTCTAGTATTATGTGAGGAAAGAATGCAAAAATTGGACGAACCACTAGCACAAGCTTTCCAATCAAAATTGAATATCTCCAATAATAATGGAGATAACAAAAATAGCCATAAACAAAGTCCTCAAAATTGAGGATCATCTATTAATCACGGTAGGGGAGAGGAAATTACAAAAATTGAGGAGCAATAGAGAAAAATCAAGCTCCTATTGCATTTTATGCAAAAGAAATAATCATGATACAAAAGATTGTTAGTTCAAATGCAAAAGATGCAAAAAAGCATAACCATTTTGAAAAAGATTATTGGTACTGACAAAAACAAGAAACTCATTTTCTTGAAAAGAATGAATCCCTTGATCAATTATTTTATTCTGCTTATTCTATTCATCATGAATCAAGGGTTGTGTGGTATTCAGATAGTGGTTATTCAAACCACATGACCAACAACAAAAAGTTGCTTTATTTCTTTAGATGAAAATATAAAATTCCAAGTTATACTTGGTGATGAAAAATTCAAAGTGTTGAAGGAAAAGACATTATTGTTGTAAAAAATAAAATTGGCAATGAAAAATATATTCATAATGTATTTTATGTTTTGGGCCTTACACAAAATTTATCAATTGTGGAGCAATTAGTTCAAAGAGGCTATAAGCTTAATTTTGTTGATGATAAATGCCTTATAATTAACAGAAAGAAGGGGAAACTTATAACTACTGTGAAACTGGCCACTAATAAAGTATTTCTTTTAATAATGTCACTTAGGCAAAAATGTGCCTTGAAATGTGAAAATGTGGATGAATCCATACTATGGCATTTGAGATATGCCTATCTAGATTTTCGTGGCATTAAATTATTGAAACAAAAAGAAATGGTGCTTGGGCTACCATTTATCTCTCATGAAAAGAAAATATGTGAATGATACATTTATAGCAAAATACATAGATTGCCATTTCTAAAGGCATCTTAGAGAGCAAAAGCTCCACTTAAATTGATGCATGTTGATATTTGGGATCCTTTAAGAACCTCTACTCCTAGTGGCGAAAGATATTTCCTATTATTTGTTGATGATTTTAGCCACATGATATGGGCTTATTTTATTGAGCAAAAATCATATGCTTTTGAATATTTTACTCAATTTAAAGTCTTTGTTGAAAAACAAAGTGGGTATTCTCTTAAAAATTTAAGAACTGATTGTAGGAGAGAACTTACTGATCAGATATTTGCTAATTTCTGTAAAGAACATGGTATCAAAAAAGAGCTTATTGTTTGACATACGCCATAACAAAATGGTGTTGCCAAAAGGAAAAATAGAACAATTGTTGAGATGGCATGTACCATGCTTTATAACAAGAATTTGCCAAAATATTTGTGGGTTGAGGCTATTAACACAGCCATTTATAGTCTTAATAGATCCCCTACAAAATTTGTGAAAAATATGACTTTGTATAAAGCATGGTTCAAGAGAAAGCCAAAAGTTAATCATTTCAAAATTTTTGACTGCATTGCTTATGCCTACATTCTAAAAGAAAATTGAGAAAAATTAGATGAGAAAGGAGAAAAATGCATCTTCATTGGATACAATGATGAATCAAGGGGCTATCATTTCTACAATCCTAAATCAAAGTAGTTGATCATTTCAAGAAATGTCATATATTATGTGTATTTTCTGGTACTATGTGAAATGGGTTGACAAAAGCCTAACGGACAAACCCAATTGAAGAAGGGTCCTGGATTGAAGTCACTATCAAGCTCTCAACTCTAAAGATGAGCTTCAGCTTACTAAAGCTGGTCTCAACTAGCTCCTAGCTCTAACTCACAGCTCCTAACTCTAGCTCATAGGTCTCAACTAGCTCTCGGCTCTTAATTAGCTCATTGGTCTCAATTAGCTTCCAGCTCTCAAGTCACGAGATCTGGCTCCTAACTCTCAGCTTTAAAAGAGAGCTCTAACATTTTCCCAGCCAATATCAACTTGTAGAGCTAACCTACAAAAAGTAGCTTGTAGGGCCCACTCATAGAAAGCAGTATGCAAAAGCTGACTTGCAGAGGTCCAAATTATTAATACATTTATTACTTGATGTAACATATTTATAATTCATTAAATTATATTTGTACCCCCTGCTTTTATAAATAAGGGGGGAAAATCATTGTAAGAGGGAGAAAAAAATTATAGGTAGCAACTCTATCAAAATAGGGAAAGAGAGCTCTAGAGGCAACTTAGAGAAAGAAAGCCATTTTTAGACAAAGAGAAGCTATATATTGTACACTCAATACTCTATAAACATATTATAGCCAACAGAAATGAAATGATCTATGGACGTAGGAATCCAAACAAAAGATTTTAACTAAACCATGTTAAAAAACTTAGTGCCCATCTTCCTCTTTTTCCTTCGATTTCTATATCTGTAGCTTATGCACAAAACTAGATTGCTGTTTGGGGTTTCAAGAACTATTCTGGTTGGCTAAAATTTGGGCTTGCCAAACGAAATTTTACTATCAACATCATCTTTGATGAAAGAGTAGCATGGCAATGGAATGATGAAGCAACTAAAGCCACCCAATTCCTTGAAGAAGTCGAAGAAACAATTATTGATCTAAACCCAAGAATACAACGTTCAAGTTCAAGCCAAAGTTTGAGACAAGAAGACTCATCCTTATATTTATCTTCTCCAAGAAAAATGCAACCATTACAAGATCTTTATCAAACTAGTGATATTGCATTATTTTCTTGTGAACCACAAAAATATGAAGAAGTAGCAAAAAAAATAAGCATAGACACAAGCCATGGGTGAGGAGATCAAGATGATAAAGAAGAATGATACATGGAAGCTTATAGAGAAACCAAGAAATAAAGACATCATAGGCCTAACATGGGTTTACAAAATCAAGTACAATAAAGATGGCACAATTTAGAAATACAAGGCATGACTCATTACAAAGGGATACTCTTAACAACTAGGTGTTGACTTTAACAAAACCTTTGCTCCTGTGGTGTACATGGAGACAATCAAAATGGTTCTAGCACTAGCTACGCAATTGAAGCTACAAGCTTATCATTTGGACATGAAATCAACCTTTCTCAATGAAGAAATTGAAAAGAAGTCTACGTGGAGCTACCATAAAGGTACAAGATTCAAGGCAAGAAAGGTAAAGTGTATCACTTAAAGAAGGCCCTTTATGGACTCAAGCAAGCCTCTCATGTATAGAATAAAAAAATTGACAAATATCTAATTGATCATAGATTCTCCAAAATCCCAAGTGAGCCATCCTTATACGTGAAGACACATAGAGATTATTTGCTCATTTTGTGCTTATATGTGGATAACTTAATTTACACTAACACTGATGCAAGAATGATCAAAGACCTTAAAAAGATTATAATGAAGGAATACGAGATGACTAATCTTGGTCTCATGAAATACTTTCTCAGAATGCAAGTCAAACAAAGGATTGGACAAATATTCATCTCCCAAGAAAAATACATAGATGATTTGCTGAAGAAATTTTGCATGAAGGATTATAAGCAACTGGTAACACTGATGGTGTTAAATGAGAAGCTGATGAGACAGGATGGAAAAGAAAAAGTTAATGAGACAATTTATGAAACCTAGTTGGATCATTGATTTATCTCACAAAAACAAGACCAGAAATAATGCATACAGTTAGTATTGTTTCCAGATACATGAGTAAGCCTAGCAAGGCACATTTCATAGCTACAAAAAGAATTTAAGATATGTCAAGGGTACGAAGATGTTTGGCATCTTCTACAAATCAAAAGATAATTCCAATTTAATTAGTTACATTGACAGTGATTAGGCTTGTAATGTCAATGATTGCAAGAGCACAAGTGGATATGTGTTTTGTTTATAGTGAAATTTGGTTTAGCCAAATCCCAGTTAACGAGATGAGTTTTTTAATCCCCAAACCACTAACCTTGGAAGTGGATGAAAGATAAAGAAGATGGTGAGGAAGAATAGTAGGAAAAAGAAGAGTTTTTTAACATGATTTGGCTAAAGCTTGTTCACTAGCTCCTATGTCGACGATAGTGTTATTGCTTCTAGTGAAAAATTTACATAGTTTCAACATGTATTTTCCAAGGGATCCCCCTCTTGTATAAGATCCCCCCTTTTATAGAGGATGGGAGGTTACAAATGTAATGTGATAAATTATAAATCTATTACATCATGCATTAAATGTATTTGACAATAGGACTCCTGCAAATCAGCTTCTACATGCTACTTTTTTACAGATGGGCCCCTTGTAAGCTACTTTGTGTAGATGGGTAATGTAAGTTATCTATGAGTGAATGTTTCAGATTTGACCTCAATAGGCTTTTAGCTGGGAGAGGTATTGTGTCCTATAAGCTAGAGCTCTCATCTTAGGGTCATCATAGTTCTTTGGCCAGTGAGGTCGAGCTTGCATTTGGTGAAGTGAGCTGTATAGGGTAATTCATCTTTGACAAGTTAGAACTTTAGCCTTAACCTCATTCTGTATCTTGAGCTCATGATTAGTGAGTTAGTGCATGTCTGGTGACCTTAGCGAGCTAAGTCCCTTAGTGGGATTTATCTGCTATTGGGCCTTTGCTAGCCTATTTAGCATTGTACTAGAAAATATCCATAACATCAAACTCCTAACTTTCAATTCGCTTCATGGATTGGGAGTTGTAATTTGCTAGCAAAGTTTTGTAGTTTGTAGTGTAGTCAAAGTCTTTGTTCAGTCTGTCATGTTGTCTTTTCAAGCTCCAATCTTTCACTTCATCTGCTCTAGGCCATACTTTTTACTATACATGTTTCATAGTCGTTAGCATGAACAGCCTTGTTTTCTTTAGACAGTTTGATCAAGAACAGCCCGTTAGCCTTTGGATTCTTCGATGAAGCTAGACTAGTTTATATAAAGCTTGAGAAGTTCTTCTTGCTTCTCCATGGAATGGTCTGAAGGGTGCTTTAGCTAAGCCCCCCATGTTTCTGGTGGTCTAATCTTTTGATGAGACGTGCATAGCCTGCTGCAAGCTGGGAGATCTTTCACAGATCTCAAATTATTTCCCCACAGTTATGCTATAGAATTCAGCTTTTTTAGCCATGCTCTTTAACGTCTTTCCAATTCTCAGTGTTGGGGGCCAAAGCAAAAAAAGAGTTTTTTAGCTAAAGAGGATGATAAGAAGAAGATTGAAGAGCTAGCATGCTCATCGGTCCATTAGCCAGTTGGAGTTCATCTCCCAAAAGTCAACTTTCTTTAAAGTCTCTAGTAGCCTTAGGCTCGTTGACTTCTATTTTGACTCCTCTAGTACAAATTTACCTCATCGAGTGAGGCTTTTAATAAATGAGCTTTCTTTGTAACTCTTGAGTGTTGTATCAGATGCTTTGTATATCACAAATGATAATGCAAATTCCTGCAAATTACAGCTAAATGAAATGTTTAGATGACCAACCATCCATATTTTCAATCAGTAATAAATCTGGGCATCTGAGTGCCTTAGCTAATAATGAGTAATATCTGGATAGGTTGCATGAAAGCTGCGTCTAGTAGTATGTCACATAATAGTTGCAAGCAATAAATCACACATGAATGGCAAGCAATAAGTCGTATGGGTGCTGTGAGCAATAAGTCGCATGGGAGCTATGAGCAATAGATAGCATAGGAGTTATGACTTGAAGATCGCACCACAACAATCTTGTTGCTCAGTGAAACAACAATCTCGTTGTTCAATTTCATAGCAACTTCATTGCTTAACGGGTGATATGAATTTGACCCTACTAACAATCTTATTGCTCTGTGGAACAGCAATCTCGTTGCTTAGTTTCACAGCAATCTTGTTGCTTAGTGAGATAGCAATTTTATTGCTTAGTCCCACAACAATTTTATTGCTTAGATAGGTAATGAGTTTATTTTAACACCTCCATGCCTTAGCAAGCTCATAGCTTCTGTTGGAGATAGATTTAGCACTCAAGGTAATTCAACTATAAAGTTGGCGATGATATCAGATTTGACTTTGCTAATGCAAAATAACTTTCTTCTTGTACAACATTTTGCTGAAGATCATCAAACAAAAAGACCAGAAATGCTTACACTAACTTCTTAACAACATTACAAGATTAAAATATGGTTCTAATTGAAGGTCTCTACTCTTGATCGGGAGCTCGCTGGGGTTGCCCAGGTTATGGCCCTGATGGCTTCACCACATAATCTTGCAAGCAACCTCTTTTGATGAGGTCTTTTATGGCATCCTTAAGTGCCTAACATTCTGAGGTGTTGTGTTCAACCTCATTGTGATAAATGCAGAATCTACTCATGTCCCTAAACTTGTTGGGGCCCCTTAATGGTCTAGGTTTCCCAAAATCTTCTCTATTCTTTTCTGTGGTGAAAATCTTATCTTAGGTGTTATATAGAATGCTATAACTTTCATGGTGACCTTGATGTCAAGGTCACTGAGGCTTTGCCTTCTTGGTGAACTGGATACTGGAGTCAGTCTTCTAACTATCCTTGCCATGCAATCATTGCTCCTATTCTTGATATTGTTAGCTTGATCAAAATTTTCAAGGCCAAAGGTTTCTTCCTATCTAATTTGTTTAGCATCTTGTTTGTAAAATTTAGCTAGATCTATTACTGGGGACTTGTATAGGCTTTTATACAGCTTTCCATCTTTACAGAGTCCCATTGAGATCACTGTTAAAATATTTTCTTATGAGGGATTCTCTACAAAATTTGTCTCATGCCTAAACTTAGCTATGTAATCCTTTAGCAATTCATGCCTACGCTGGAAGACCGTCATGAGGTGGCAAGGTAGTGCAAGCTACCTTTTCAATGCTCGATACTGATCAATGAATTTCCTCTAACACTCTTCCCAATTATCAACACTACAAATGGTAGGCTTTTAAACCATGCTCTAGGTATGCCTCCTAATGTGGCTAGAAAGATATGACATTTAATCAAAGGATCAGTTGTTTGAGGGTCTATTTAGATATTGAACGTGTCCAGATGGTCGCATGGGTCACTATTCCCATCATATAGCAAAATCATGGGAACTTTAAGCTTGTGAGGGAAGGGCTGCATTTCAATCTCTATGATGAGCTCTCCTTGTAGCAAGCTTGATCATTTTAAGCTCGATAGCCTTTGAAGCACTTCTTTCATCATCAAGTCCTATACTTCAGACCGCTGGCTGGAAGATTTTGGACTTCTTTTTCCTTCTTAGTTGCAAGAGTAGCGACCTAAGGTGTGATCATGATTGGTCCTGTTCAAGCTCTCAACTCGATGCGAGCTCCTATGTTACTGACTGTTACGATTCTCATGATTTTTATGAGCTCCTGACTGCAGTCACTAATTAGTGGAATGAGCTAAGTTAGAGTGCTGATGCGTTTGTCTACTTGACCTTTCCTTCTAGGCTTCTTCTCCTAACTACTAGAGTTGTGAAGCAATTTCAACTTGCTTTTGCACACTTATAGTTTGTGCTTATGCCAACATTTTAATTGCTGCAGCCAATTCTCTTACCATGTTCTCAAGCATTTGCTAGGGTTAGTGAGGTGTCTGCATCTCATTGATTCCAAAAGAAGTAGCAGGTTGGCAATGGGCTATGAGGGGCAAACTAGCAGCGCTACCAACTATGGGAGTGTCTGCCAGCTAGACAACTAGAGTGTTTGAACTTTTGGTAGTTCTTCCTCCCACCATTGTAGTTGGACAAAAAAGCAACCAAAAAATAGATGGCCCTTCCTTCTAGCACCAAAATATTGACGTTGAAATTTGGTTTTGGCAAATTCCAGTCAACCAGATGAGTTCTTTAATCCCCAAATTGCTAACTGGTTCGAAGTGGATGAAAGATGAAGAAGATGGTGAGGAAGAACAATAGGAAAAGGAAGAGTTTTTTAACATGATTCGACTAAAGTCTATTCACTGATTCCTACATCCATAGTAGTGTTATTGCTTCTAGTGAAAAATTTACAAAGTTTCAACATGTATTTTCTGAGGGATCCCCCTCTTCTATTAGATCCTCCCCCTTTTATGGAGGATGGGAGGTTATAAATGTAATGTTACAAATTATAAATTTATTAGATCAAGCATTAAATGTATTTGACAATAGGATTCCTGCAAATCAACTTCTGTAGGTTACTTCTTGTGGGTGGGCCCTTTGTAAGTTACTTTATACAGATGGGTTTTGTAAGTTGTCTGCAAGTGAATGTCTCAGATTTGACCTCAGTGGGCTTCTAGTTGGGAAAGGTGTTGTGTCTTGTGAGCTAGAACTCTTGTCCTGGGGTTGTCGCTGTCCTTCAGCTAATAAGGTTGAGCTCGCATTTGGCAAAGTGAGCTTGCGTCAGGTAATTCATCTCTGACGAGTCGAAACTTTAACCTTGACCTTGTTCTATATCTCAAGCTTATGATTGGTGGGTTGGTGCCTATTAGGTGACCTTAGTGAACAAGGTCCCTTAGTAGGATTTATCCACTATTGGGCCTTTGCTAGTCCATTTAGTACTGTAGTAGAAAATACCCATAACATGTTTCTTCTAGAATCCAAAGTAATCTCATGGGCATCAAAGAAGTAGAAGATAATAATACTTTTGTCAGCAGAAGTAGAATATATGGCAAGAGCAAGTGTAGACCAAAAGTGATATGATTAAGAAGAATTTTGCAAGATTTGCAACAAAGCATCAGGGCACCAATAAGAATTTACTATGATAACAAGTCTACAGTAGACAAAGAATCTAGTATTCCATAGTTGCACAAAGCACATCAAGATCCGGAATCACTTCATTTGAAAGCTTGTGGAGAAGGAAGACATCAAACTTGAATTTCATAAGATAGGAGAACAACTTACAAATATTTTGTACAAAGCCAATTCTAGTTAAGAAATTTAACAAGTTTGGAGAAATGCTTAGATTACATAATTTTTATAGCATAAGTTGGAGTGTTAAAAGACAAGACTAACATAGAAAAATCTTCAAAGGATTTCAAATAGGCCTCATAATTGTAAAACAAAATGACAGCTACTATATAGGTGTAATCATGGTCTTGCACAAGTGGATATTTAAGTATAATCCAAAAATGATTATTAAATATTGTATATAAAAATCTAAGGCAACCGACTTGTATATATGGTCCGTATACTACTACTTATAAATAGCCTATCCTATGTATTATAAGTGTAGTCTAATTGAAAAAGGTATTTGTTCTTCCTTCCCCCTCTCTTACTCCTAAAGCCATCAAACCTCCAAAACTCAATTCCTCGAAGCATATGCTCTCCTTCCCATTAGAATCACAAAGCCCAAAATCTTTGGTTGTTCACCGCCACATTGCACACACTCATTTAGTTTCATAACTCTTTTGGCTTAAAGACCATTAGATTCACCTTTGAATCGTGGAATCGGTAAAACGGTAATTTGGTAAAAAGCCTGAGTTAGCAGATTCCTTCACATGATATTTCTAATAAAAGACTTAGTTCTTCCCACTAGCTCATTAGTGGGTTCCTCAATTGCTAAAACCAAAGCACCCAAGGTGTCCATTATTAAGTTTACCCACAATAACTGAACTGCAGTTAGTGGGACTTTACTAGTTGATATGGTTACCGCAAAGTTGATTGCCAATGCTACAACATTTACTATTAATTGGAATTGAATGAACTTTTGGATGTTATTATAAACACATTTTCCCCATCTAAAAACTGTGGCTACTGAAGCAAAGTTGTTAACCAAAATGATGATATCTGAGCATTTTTTAGTCACTTCTGTTGCCTGAATCCCTATAGGTAGGCCTATGTCGGCTTCTTTTAGGGTTGGTGCATCATTTGTTCTGTCTCCAGTAACTACAACTACATGACCTTTTTGGTTAAGATATTGAACCATTAGAAGCTTATCAAAAGGAGATGATCTTGCCATAACATAAATTTTGTCTACTTTCTGTGATCTTTCTTCAGGCGTGTAGTTACGAAACTCCTCTCTTTCCACCACTGCTCCTTTTGTGTCTTGTTGAGGCTAATGTATTCCACATTCAATAGAAATAGCTTTCATGGTGAAAACGTTGACTCTAGTTATCATTTTCACATTTACACTTGCATGTTGGCTTGCTTCCATAGCCTTTCTCAATCTGGGACGACATGTATCTTTAATGCTCACAATACCTAACAAGGTTAAACCATATTCATTGACCTTTTTATATCCTTCTCCATCTTGATGTTCTTCTTCTCCAATTTATCTAGTTGCAAAAGCAGTGCATCAGAGGTTACTTGTTGCCATTCCTTCAATGATATGCTCAAATTTTGACATCACATCATCATCCAAATTTTTCACAATGCAATAAGCATTAGAGTAACTAGAACACAATTTCAGTACCATCTCTACTGCCCCTTTCCAATGTATATAAGTTATGTTATTTGCCTTCTTTCTGATCAAAATCTTGCTACTTTTCTTCTTGGAATTGAAGGCCTCAACATGATGGATCATAGAACAATTTTGTGTAATTACCTCTATTTCCATGTTTAAATCCATAACAACCCATGAAAGAATCATCTTTTCTATTGGTGTTGGTTGTAAGACAAGAATAAAAAAAAAAAGAAATGTTTTCTTGATGTTGGTTTCTTCAAGTAGAATAGAGAAGAAAAGAGGCAGAAAAGGGTAGTTGTAGAGGAGAAACTAGAGTTTTTTGAAAAGTGTAGAAAACCTTTTTTTTTTCAAGCAAAACCATCATTACACATCAAGAATTTTCTACAATAGCAACTTTACATTAGTCACTTGACACTAAACTTAACCATAAATTATACAAACTATGGTAACAAAATAACTAAGCAAACATTTGAAGTAACTGAACTTGGGATAACTCAAAAAAGATTCAACCACTAACATCCTCCTCCTTGAAGCTTTTTCTTGATACTCTAAGTTGCAGTGTGAGAGATTCAAATCTTCCCTTGGGAAGTGGCTTGATATATATGTTTGCTAGTAGATCTTATGAGCAACAATGAACTAATTCATTGTCTCTAGCCCTTTCCACTTCACGAATGAAATGGTACCTTTCCTTGAAGTGCTTGGTCTTTCCATGACTCACTGAATTTTTTGTCATTGCTATTGCAAATTTATTATCACAAAAAATCTTTGTAGCTCCTAATTATTCTTGATTCAAATCTTTCAATATATATCTAAGCCAAATGGCTTGATTCATTGCATAAGAGGCATCAATGTATTCTGCCTTAGCAATGGCTTGAGCCATATTTTCTTATTTTTTTGAGTTCTAAGAAAATGCAATAGAATCAAGAGAGAAAATATAGCCTGAAGTGCTTTTCATGTCATCACATGAACTAGCCCAATCACTATTCAGAAAGCTAGATAAATTGACATCAACATGAGTTTGAAACCACAATCCATAATCCATAGCACCATTAAGATATCTCAAGACTCTTTCTATTGCACCAAAGTGGATATAACTGTGAGGTCTCACAAAAATTGGATCTTGCCTTCATTGGATCTATTTTTGGATTCTTTTTAATGAGTTGCACAACTATATTAGTTTATTTAACAGATTGAAGAGAAAGATGATAAAGATAATAATTGCAGCAAATTTATTTAAGATTAAGATGAATTAACTCATAAAATGAATTAACAATGCAGTAGGAATAATAATGCAGTAAACAATATTACAAAAACTAGAAAATAAAAGTGCAGTAAAGAATAAAGATCAAGACACAGATTTTTTGAATGGTTCAACTTGAATTAAAATTGCAATTCAAGTCTCGTCCATTGGATAATCCTTAACTGGATCACCACTTCAATTAATCAAAACATCAGGATTTAACTGGGCTCTTAAACTGCTAGTTTTACAACAAAAGACTTTATAGGCTTCTCGCTAGCCTACAAGATTTTCTCAGGCTTTTCTTACAAACCTAAACACATAAGAATTAAACAGGGATCTTGCTAACCCAAAAGAATTAAACCGGGCTCTTCCAAACCTAGAAACCAAATTTCTAACACCAAAAATCTTAAAGGAAAAACTGAGATAAGGGTTTAGAATACAAAACCAGAGAATTGAGATATTGATCTCAATTAATCAATGTGAATCCACCTCAAAAGAGCTATAAGATCTTTTAATCAATCTAAATCAAAGATGTAGAGGTAGAAGAGATGAGAGAGAGGTTTTTTACACTCCTCTGAATTAGTTAGCATGTAGTTATGAAATAAAATGAGGTGAAGAAGGTATATATAGAATAACTGTAATCGATGATAATAGAATAACTAACTTTTAATTAGTGAATCGATTCATAAGTGATTTTAGATAGGTTAGAACTAACTAACTTGATTGAATTGATTCATAAATTGATTCAGAGTCGATTTGTGAATTGATTCATAGAAGAATGTCATAAAAAATTTTCTTGACTAAATCGATTCACAGGTTTTTCTAAACATTCGGTAAGTTTAGTTTTCAAGCACTATTTCATATGTTCTTATCTAAATCGATTCATGAATCAATTCGCAAAGTGAAAAATGATTTTTATAAAATGAAGAACAAATGGTATGGTGATTTGAAAACTTCTTAAAATAATCTCATTTCATAATCATATTTCTACCTCATTTTGAAAAACATTTTAAGAAAAAAAATTGGAGCTAAATTGTGAAAAATTCACTTACAAAATATCCTATAAAAATCAAAATAAAATCCTAAATCTAATATAGATCTTTTGTAGAA
>JANHAO010012506.1:0-16337 GCA_026873985.1 Saraca asoca | reverse complement strand
ATTTAGTTGATTTGAAAATACTTGATTAATTTAAATATGTTTTGACACTGCTAAATTTCTTACCATATAATATATTTAACATGATATATTTAACTGAGGATCCATTCGTAATTCCTTAGTAACTTGTAAGTGCACTTGTGTATATCAGTTCTTATTTGTAGGAGAAATAAGGAGGTGAATTGGTCAAGTGTAATACGATTGGACTTGGAGATCCGATTCTGGTTCCCTGTTGGATTCCTTTAAGTTCGGAACCACTGGATAATCCCAAGAAACCCTTAGGTGCACTAGTGACCACTTGATGACAGTTGGAGTGATAAGGGGGAGGGTGTAATCTAATAAAAAAAATACTTGATTGGTGTTGTGGATGGTATAGGGGTGATTTGATCGATTTTGGTTACTTGTTGGAATTATCTGGATCTAATCAATACTTCTTTAAAGAAAAGAAATACATTTGAAATATTTTATTTACATAAAATTTTGGATTTATGAAAAAGCTATTCTAAGACATATATGTCTTTCTAATGAATTTCATATAATCAATTTGTAAATTAAATTTTAATTTTGGTGGGACTACTTGCTCACTAAATTTCTGAAATCTTCTTTAATAGAAATAAAAAAGAATAAAATAGTAGATGCATATAAACAAGTAATTGATAGAATAATAATAATCACGTGTTGAATTAGTTTATGTTCCAGATATTCAATAGGACAAATATCTAATTCGAGCCACTACATGTTTGGTTGTTGATGCATATGCTTTGCTAGACCTAGAGCTTATATTGTTTGGTTGTGAAACCTTGTATACATTAATGTTGAGACCTGGCTGTTAGATAGAAATATTTATTATATTATGTTTGTGATTGAGTCTTGGATGCCAGTAGGTTGTTCTTGTCTAGTATGGGCCACTACGTGTCTATTTATTTGTTATATAGGTTTTAATGGGCATGTGGCCCTTGTTGTGTATAAAGGCCTTAAGTTTGGGCATCCAGATTATAAGGGAAACTCTGTCAGATTTTTAGCAGAAATAGATGTATATCTATAGGTTAATATACATAGTCAGGCTTGTAGGAGGTTTCCTACAGGTGACCTTTTACGTCGGTCATGGACCCCCTAGGCGGGTTGTGACAATCGTGACCTCAAAATCTCAAAAACACTGATAATGGAGAGGCAATGATTGGAGTTAGTGTACGTGATGTCAGTAGAATCTACATATGTAGACAGGACAAGGAAAAATGAGACATTAGATCTATGGCATATGAGGTTAGGTCATATTAGCTATTCCAAGCTAAGTGTGATGGTGAAAAAGTTGATGCTTAAGGGGCTTCCTCAACTTGACATGTGAACAAACATGGTATGTGTGGAATGCTAGTATGGTAAAGCACACCAATTGCCATATAAGGAATCAAAGTTCAAAACAAAAGAACCGTTAAAGTTAATTCACTTTGATGTGTTCAGACTAATTAAATAATAGTCAATTGGTGGTATATGGTACATGGTGACATTCATTGATGACTTCTCAAAGTATATGTGGGTTTTCTTTATGGAAGAAAAATCTGACACATTCTTAAAGTTTAAAGAGTTCAGAGAGTCAGCTGAAGGAGAAGTGGGAAAGAAGATTCATTGCTTGCACACAGACAAAAGGAGAGAATATAGCTTAAGCGAGTTCTCTCAATATCTAAGGGAAGGCCGATTATGTCATCAATATACTTATGCCAACATACCATAACAAAATGGTGTAGTTGAGAGAAAGAACTGGCATCTTGCAGAAATTTGTTGAAGTATGCTACATGCAAAGAACATACCAGGAAGGTTTTAGGCTGAAGCAATAAAGACTGCAGCATTTATGATCAACAGACTTCCTCAACTGAATTTAGAATTTGTTTCACCCTTTGAAAAACTGTGGAACATGAAACCTATAGTTAGCTACTTTTGAGTATTTAGTTATGTATATTATGTATTTGTTCCTGATCATTTACCAAGCAAGTTTGACAAGAAAATTATTAGATGTAACCTTGTGGGATACGACAACTAAAGAAAGGGGGTGGAAATGTTACGATCCAACAAATGGAAGATGCTACACTTCATGGGATGTGGTATTTAATGAAACATCTTCTTAGTGGTCCTTAGAGAAAGAGCTGTTGCCAGACTTGAGAGAATTTGGAGATAAGTTGCAACAAAAGATGGGGGAGCATACTATTTAACTCCAACCAAGTTTACATGAAATAGAAGATCCAAATGATGATAATGTTGAACAAAGAGTGACTCAGAATTCTTGGCAAACTGGCGTGTAGCAACAATCTAATGAAGAAGATGGGCCTAGTAAAATAGAAGAATCAACTCCACAACCTCAACTTTGGAGGTCCACAAGAACATGAAAGCCAAATCCCAAATACGCCAATTCAGCCATAGTTGAAGAAGTAACTATAATAGAACCTAAGACATTTAAAGAAGCATCACAGAGTTTTGAGTGGATGACAGTGATGAAAGAAGAGATTGATGCACTTCAGCAAAATCAGACTTGGGATCTTGTGCCGAAGCCAAGAGATATGAAACCCATATCCTACAAGTGGGTTTACAAGATAAAGTGTCATCCAGATAGGTCAATCGAGAGGTATAAGGCTTGATTGGTAGCTCATGGCTTCTCTCAGTAATACGGACTAGACTATGATGAAATGTTTAGTCCTGTGGCAAAACTTACAACTGTACGAGTTTTACTCACGCTTGTAGCCAACAAAGACTGAAGCTTATGGCAGATAAATGTGAAGAATGCCTTCCTTCATGGAGAACTAGATCAAGAGATCTACATGATCCAACCAATAAGCTTTTAGAGCCAAAATTATCCTGAATATGTGTGTAAGCTGTAGAAAGCACTTTATGAATTGAAGCAAGCACCCAGGGTGTGGTATGGTAAAATTGCTAAATTTCTAACACAAAGTGGTTATTCAACAACACTTGCAGATTCTAGCTTGGTCGTTAAAACCAATGAAGGAAAGCTAGCTATAATGCTAGTGTACATGGATGATTTAATTATAACTAGTGATGATGAGGCAGAAATTCTTCGAATGAAAGAGAATTTATCAGTCCACTTCTAAATGAAGAAACTTGGACAGCTTGAGCACTTTCTTGGTCTATAGACTGATCACACATAAGAAGGAATATTTCTTTATCAACAAAAATATTCCAAAGATTTGTTGAAGAGGTTTGGAATGCTCGAATGCAAGTCGATCTCGAGTCGATGGAACCTAATGCCAGCATGTGTGCACATGAAGGAAAAGATTTAGAAGATGCGACGATGTATCAACAATTGGTAAGTAGCCTGATCTACTCAACCTTGACACAAACTGACATTCCTTATGCAGTTGGTGTGATAAGTTGTTATATGCAAAATCTGAAAAAGCCTCATTTGGAAGTAGTTCAACGAATACTGAGATATGTAAAGAGTACAATTGACGATGGTCTTTTGTATAAGAAAGGTGAAGACTACAAGTTAGTTGATTACTGCAATGCTGACTATACAAGAGATCATGACACTAGGAGATCAACAACTGGATATATGTTTAAGCTTGGTTTTGGAACAATTTCTTGGTGTAGCAAGAGACAGCCAACTGTATCATTGTCAACCACTAAAGCTAAGTATTGAGTAGCAGCAATGATAGCTTAAGAGAGTACATGGTTAATACAGCTAATGAATAATCTACATCAACCAGTAGAGTATGCAATCCTATTTTATTGTGACAATCAATCGACAATTCATCTGACGGAGAATCTGATCTTTCATGCAAGAACTAAGCATGTTAAAGTGCACTGTCATTTTATTAGAGAAAAGGTTCTACAAGAAGAAATTGAGATAAGGCAAATCAAGACAGAAGATTAGGTTGCAGACTTGTTCACAAAAGGCTTGAGCTTTGGCAAGTTTGAAATGTTTTGCTGTCAGCTCAGCACAGTGCAAAAAGTGAGAGCTGGTGTTGAGGGGGAGTGTTGAAGATCAACCCCAACTCATTACAAAGCCCAACCTATTTTAGCCCAATGAAAATAAAAGCACAAATCATTTTATTTAAACCCAAGACAATGGAAGGTTCTCAACAAATATGGGAAGAAGATATTTTTAAGAGAAGATTGTAGAAGGATATAGAAAGAAAATTTTTTAGAGAAGTGTGCACAATGTAAGAGATATTTTAAAGAAGTGTGTAGAATGTACAACTAGAATTATTTCTCAATTTAATATTTATATGGTATAAATTGCATAGGAAGGACTATAAATACCCTTCATTGCATTTGGTTTTGGCATCCTCCTCCAAAATAAGAATTTGTAAGTTGTAAGCTTTTTAGTGAGTAGTTATTTCTTTTCAAATTGTGAGTGATCTTTAGAAAGTATTGTAGTATCTTTTGTTATGGATAAAATATAAATAATTTATTTACTTGTTTAAATCCAACATTAATAAGTTTAAAATTGTGAACTCTAAATTTTACTCAATAGAGACTTATAATCAGAACAATTTAGGGTGCGTTTGAGAGAGCTTACCTACAGCTTATATTTGACCTTATCTTATTACATAAGTACTTTAAATAAAAAATTTAGGTGTTTGTTTAAACTTATGAAAATAGCTTATGACCCTTCTATAAGCCCATTTGAGCTTATTTCAATAAGCTTCATGGATTATCAAAAAAGGCTTATTAAAGCTTATAAACATAAGTGCATAATTAAGCTATTTTCCCAAACGAGCCCTTCGTGGGCATCAGTAGTGTAGTGCATGACTAATAATCAAAACAATTTAGTGGGCATGATATGGATCAATCAGCCAATCTCAAAACAGGGAAACTTGTATTGGGCCTTCAGATAAAGTCCAATGCAGCCTAACTCTTCCTCTCTTGTTTAATAAAAACAAAGATCCACCTTGTACAGTTAACCACCAATAGAAACTATCTGTAGGGCTAAAGCTACATAAATAATTGAGGCAGAATTCACAAGAAAAAGATGGACTAAATAGATAAACACATGGTCTTAGAGTAAACTTAAAGGTAAATGACATTTAAAATGATGCCATGAGGTTGGATGGAGGAGGGTTGGACATAAGTCTTGGTAGCAGAGGCATCCAATAGCTTCTGTCGGTGGAGTTCCTACCTTCGTCATGTATGTTTATAACCAGTCCACAAACTCAGGCCACATAAATTCCCACATTTACATCATCTTGCACCATGTTGGCACTGTCAAGAACCCATCCCCCCTTAACGCTACCTTCATCGTTACATTAACATACACGTTTGCTCTCCCAATTGGTTTCATGTTCACTAAAACCTAAGTAATCATTCACCATCTTTAGTTAATTATTACATTATCATTATTACATTAAAAATAATTAAAACCATCAAATAAAATAAATAAATCTAATTGCATTCTACCATATGAATATATAAATATAAAATAGTAAATTTGATAAATTCGATGATAACTCAGATAATCATTATGTATGCTCTTTATTCATATTACCTATGAGAGAGAAGAAAAAATGAAAAAAAAAAAGAAAAAAGAGTCCGTCATCTCAATAAGGCAACAATAGTTATATATAGGGTAAGACCATAACATAGAGGGTAAGAATAGAGTGATAGTAGGGACCTCTTCTTGTAGGAATAGATTGGACTAATTTTTCCATCATTAGTAGTCCAACAAACAAAGCCCTATAATAATAAATTCACTGATAGTCTAAATGTCATACTAAAGCTCAATAATAATATGATCAAATATTTGAGTTAATAAACAAATGATATTATTTAACATTTAGTTTTTTAATTTACAATAAATTGATTGACTATGTTAATCATAGTATTATTTCAAAATATTATTATTATTTATTTAAGTGTTGTGAAATGATAAAATGGTCAGGTTCTTACATCTCTCAAATCTTGGTCTATTTGGTCATTGCCATAAGGCAATAAGAACTTACCTTTGGTCATTTTGGACTATCTGTAACCAGGTGTGGTTGTTATGTGCCTACCTGTCATGGGGCCATAGCTTTTTAATTAAAACTGTGTAACGCATGCCATTAGCTCTTGGCTAACATATTAGTCTTCTAATAAATTTGAGTCACACTTAGATAGATAATCGGGGCATTGAGGATTTTGTTACCCATACAACCAAAATCTCATGTGTAACATGTCCACAAGCAAACATAATCATGTAATTGAAGCATTAGTGCATATCGAGTCTTAAAAAATGTGCCATATAGGAAGTCTCTAATGCATATTGGGAAGGGGCTTTTTCAAAAATAAGGAGAGAGACAACTTCATTTTATTAATATATTTCTCATTATATAATTTTAAGTGTGTATGGGGAGTTCTTCAAACTCTACATTCTGATCCCTAGCCTGACCCATAATGCCCACCCAGGTCATTAGACACACTCCCCTTAAAGAGTATTCTAATCCCAAGTCCAAATGACAAGAGTAAATATATTTTTTTTATTTGATATAAGGACTTTTCTCTTAGCTCCAAAGGGCTCTAAAGCGCTATTTCATATAGACGTGAAGATAAAAATATAAGGATTGTAACCATATACTTTTCTACTCATATTGGATAAACAATCAATGCTAAAAGGACATAAATATCCCCAAAATGAAAAAAATTCAAAAAAATAATTTACAAGTACATTTGCCACCAAATTCGCATAATAAGTCCTCCTTTTCATGCCTGATTTTTTTACACCAAGTTTCTTCTAAAATTAAGTATGTTTGCTTGTTGAACTGCTTCACAAAGCTGACTTGAGACATTCTCTTCCACTTCAAATGTCAATGCCCTTATTGACGCTTCAATCTGACGCAACTTCCATGAAGGTTTCTCCTTTTGAGTTCTAACTTCTCAAATCTTCATGTGGATCTTTAGCCTGCTCTACTCGAACTACTTCCTTAACCGCTCTGCTTAACTCTTTGAGCTAACATCATTTGAGAGGCTTTGATGAATGACACCCTTAACCTAACATAGCTTTCAAGATCATTGTCAGTTTTCTGCTCCTCAGCCTCTTCCTGTACTTCTTCTCAGTTTTGTCTCCTTGAACTCACACCATTGCACTTTGCCTACAATCTTTAGGCAGTTGCCTCTATAACTTTAGTGTCTTAGGTATTGCTGCTTCCATAGACTTTGTGTTTTACCTCTGTAGACTTAACTTCATTATCCTGATATAAACTCACGTGTCACTATCTTGATAGCTTTCTCAACTCTATGCCTTTCGCAACTACATCTATTCCATTACCCCTATAGCATTTGGGTTGTTACCTTTGTAACCTATGCTTGGCTCACTACCTCTACAGCTTACATGCACACTATAAATAGCCCCACATCTAATGTCTCATACCACTAATGTGAGAGATGTAAGTCTCATATTTTGTTTATGCACAAGTCCCATATCTTGCTCACAAAATATGGCCTACTTGCAAGTCTTATACCTTGCTTATAAGTTTGATCACATTGGGTTCGATTAAACCACTATACTTTTACTATGCAACTTTCACACTTGATCGGATCCTCTTGACCCTCTTTGAATTGACACCCTTGTGGTATCTTTGGCCATCATGATCTTTTTTGAAGTTAATGCTATCTAGCAAATTGGCCCTCATGACCCTTTGTAGGTTTGTAAACTCAAGTGCTATTTCTTTAAAGTTGAAACTAGTTCATCTCCCATAACCCTTATAGTCACTCGCTAATACCTTGCCCTCATAGCAACTTCTTTGGTGATCAGTGCCCCCTCTCATGGCATTTCTCAAGCGACATCCTTTTGAAGACTTCTTCTTCAAGCACATCTTTTTAATGGCTCCCACATATTAACGGCTCTGATAGAGGTTACGTATCGAGCATCCTCCACTCTAGCTCAAATTTCATTTTGCCTATGCATGAGCAATAGTGAATCTCATGGTTATTGCTACAAAGTTTGTCTTGCTATTATTTAATGCTAGTCTACTAAGCCTTAAGGTCATTGTCATTGCTCCATCAAATGACTATGTAGCTGTAGTTCACTACACAAGTATCATTATTGCTTGTCAAGTGACTATGATATTTTAGCTCCCTAGCATCTTATCTTGAATCTTGCAGATAGCATTGTAACTCGCTTATTACATCCACACGAGAGTGCATAATGGATCCCTCCTAGATCATCTCTATCCCCTCTGAGTAAAATTCATGTCCTCTGACACGATTTTGAACTTTTTTAATAAGATTTGTTCACTCAACACATCACAAGAGATGTGTCAACTATCTATTGTGGTCATGCTTTTTAGCATGACCATGGCTTCACCAATAACTAATATGTCCCTCATAGATGTGGTCAAGCTTTCTTTGCAAGACTAGGACTTCTCCTGAAGCTTTTTCTCACTAGATAGGTCTTTAATTTACTCACTTTCTTGAGTGATTTTATATTCTCTCGAATGTCTACTATGAATGAATGCATAATTAATGTCCTGTATTGTATAGCAAGTCCACCAACTTCTACACAGGCTTGCATTCGATGCACCACTAATGTACCCTAGAATGTAATATCTCGCATACTAGCCATCGATTTGGTCCAACCTCTTGCATCCCTCTTGGTCAAGTCCTTAGTAGTGTTTCTTTGTTATTTTAATGAGTGTCTACTTCACTCATAAGCTCCATATACTTTCTACAAGCTGAATCTACCCTAATTATGGCTCACTTGATTTGTTCTCTCGCATAATTGACCTCTAATACCTATTCTCATGGGCTAGTAACTCTCTAGCCGAAATCGTGAGATGCATATGACCAATTCTTAGATAATATGCTAACTTTCTAATAAATCTAAGGCACACTTGGATAGATGATTGGGGCATTGAAGATTTTGTCACCCAAATAATCAAAATTCCATACATAACATGTCTGTAAGCAAATATGATCATGTAATCGAAGCATTAATGCACATCAAAGAATGTGCCACACAAAAAGCTTCTAATGCATATCAAGAAGGGACTTTTTTAAAATAAGGAGAAGGATAACTCCATTTTATTAATATATGTCTCATTATATAGTTTTGAGTTTGTTGGGGGAGTTCTTTAAGCTCTACACTCTAATCCTTAGCCTGATTTATGGTGCCCACCTGGGTCACTAGACGCACCCCTTAAAGAGCATTTTAAGCTAAAATCTAAATGGCAAGAGTAATGTTGACGATGAAATCCAATTCTGCTGAATTCCAGCCAACGAGTATGGTTCTTGAACCCCCTCTGGTCTGTGAAGTATGAAAAAAGGAAGAAGATGAGGAGAGTAGAGAGGAAGAGAAATAATGGAATGCAGTATTTTAACTTGATTTGGCTAAAATCGAGCGACACCAGTCCCTACGCCCAGGGTAGCTTTTTATTATTCTTGAAAATTTTACAGAGTTTTGGCTTAGCTTCTTTCAGCCTCCCTTTACAAGAGTTCTTCCCCTCCTTTTATAGAGGGAGGAAGGTTATATGTAATGATTACAAGTTGTAATTCTATTACATCAAGTATTAAATGTACAAGATAATATGATCTCCTATAATTCAACTATTGTAGGCTACTTTCTGTGGGTGGGTCCCTCTTGGCAGTAAACTGTCATAAATTTATCTAGTATTTGGTCTTGTCGAGCTCTTGGTTAGGCGATATGCTTGTCCCCCTAAGCTGAGATTCCCGGCTCAAGGTCACTATTATCATTCATTCAGTGAGCTTAGGGCTACTTCTTGGCAGGATGAGCTCAAGCGAGATGGTTGATCGCTTGATGAGCTGAGCTTCCCATGATCTTGTTATGTCATTATTTCACGATTAGAAAGGTAATGTTCACTGGGTGTCCTTAGCGAGCTGGGTTACTTAGCTTCTACTAGATTCTTGCCAACTTGTTCTTCGAAGCTGGTTTTTGCCCATAACAAGTAAACATACTTTTTCTACGTTAACATAAGGACTTTTCTCCTAGCTTCAAATGTTTCTAATGCACTATCTCTTATGGACTCAAAGATAAAAATGCAAGGATTGCAACTATGTATTTTTCTATTTATACTGGATAAATAATCAATGTTAAAAAGATATAGGGCCTGTTTAGAAGTGTTTTCAAGTGTTTTTGTTTTATTATTTTTGAAAACAGTTTTTTAAAAATAGTTTCTAAAAACTACTTTTTAAGAACCAAAAAATAAAAAACTCGTTTAGATGTAAATTTTGAAAACAAGTGTTTTTTTATTTTTTAAGATGAAAAAAATGTATTTAATATTATTTACAACTTTGTCATTAATAAAAATAGGTATTTTTCTTATTTTTGAAAAAAAAATATGAAAACAGCTTTATACAAAAATAAGGGAAAACACTATTTTGTTGTTTCCTAAAAACTATTTTTCAGTTATAATTTTACAAAACAGTTTTTGAAAACAGGTTGCCAAACAGATTTTTTTCATTTTTGTAGAAAAAAATAAAAAAAATTATTTTTGAAAACAAAAAAATAGCTTCCCAAACAGGCCCATAAATATCCCCAAATTGAAAAAAAAATTGACAAAATAATCCATAAGTGCATTTTCTCCCAAATTCATATATAAGACCTTCTCTACATGCTTGATTTTTTTACGTCAAGTTTCATCTAAAATCAAGTATATATATTTGCTGAATTAGTTCACAAAGTTAACTTGTAACACTATCCAAGCCCCAATCTCTACCCTCAGTGTCTCATAAAAGCTTACCAAAGCTATTTTGCTTCCATTGTAAACTACAATGTGGGAGTTGGTAACTAAGCTTCAACAAAAGATATCACTATGATTTTGCCTTTGCTATTACTTAGGTGTTCCAAAGCAAACCAGATTGTATAGACTGACACCCAAAAGTTTTTTTCCTGTGCATGTAGCCATATCCAGATCATTAATTGCATCAAAATTAGAATACGTACCATGAAAGGTCTAAAAATGGTAATATCAATGGCCTTTTCAAGCAAGGTGGTAGAAGCAATTCCAGCGTTATTTACTAGATGGTTCATTGCATCACATTATAATGAAAGTTGGGATTAATTGATTGATATTGGTAAAGATAGAAGACAATTTGAAGTTTAAAGACAAACTATGCATGAATTACATCTTCCAAAATGAGTGAGTGTAGTTCTCAAGTCGTTTACAGGCTTCAACACTAGAAGCATCTGCAACTAGTACAATTGCATCAGGAGATCCATATTCACGCACTCTGTCAGCAACTTCCCAGAGTGAGTTCTGTCTTTGCCCAAAAGTGCCAAGCATGCAATTCTCTTGTCTAGGGATGACAATTTTATCCGTGTATCTATGGATATCTACCCAT
Organism: Saraca asoca; assembly: GCA_026873985.1. Taxonomy (NCBI): domain Eukaryota; kingdom Viridiplantae; phylum Streptophyta; class Magnoliopsida; order Fabales; family Fabaceae; genus Saraca; species Saraca asoca. Next base: position 5,063 of record JANHAO010012506.1, on the reverse strand, counting down.
GATGGGTGAGTATAGGTATGAGAAAAAGTGTTCACAAGCGGGTTCATATCCGTAATGGGGTATAGGTAGGGTATGGGTATGAGAAAATATCCACAACCATATCTGTTTACCCATTTAAATAAAAAATTATTTTTTTATATAAAGAAAACGACGTCGTTTTGAGTAGTGTATGTAATACCTAAAAAAATAAAATAAAAATGTTGGCTGAGGGACTAAAGTGAAATTTTGATATTTTTTGTCAGGGCCATAACATAATTTTATATTTTTAGTAAATACCTATTTGAAGTTGATGAAAAGTTTATGAGGTCAAACTATAATTTAGAAATTTTTTTAAGTTCTGTTGGGTATACCTACGGTATAAACCCATACCCGAACTCGCTACAATGTTCGTGGGTATAGGTAGGGTATGGCTATAAAATTTTTTGGCAGGTATAGGTACGGATATTGACATACTGCCCGAATCTAACCGGTTGCCATCCCTACTCTTGCCATACTCGTAAGCCAGATGCTGCAATTTCATCACCCAATTAAGGATCATCAATGACCATCATAAATTTAAATACGACAACTAATTAAGAAATGGAAGTACTATTACCTTACCGATGCCGATGGAAGCACCAGTGATGAGAACAACTTTGCCAGCTATTTTCACTAACCATGGAATGTAAGATTGAGTGGAAGAATTTGAAGGCACAGTAAGAAGGTAAGAAAAGGCAAAGGGAGAAGAAGGTGGATGGAGGAACTACTAGATTCAACAACTTGTGGATTAAATCCATGATGACTTGTAAATTGATCACAAAGAGCGCGAGAGCACACAAGAATGTTGGAGTTAATTAATTTGTAGGTCAGCTATGTGGCAAACAAAGGAAGAACAAGAAATTATGAAATGAGAAGGTGGTGGCACTATTGTGTGACACCTGTTATGAAATGACTGGCTAATGTCTTGATTTTTCGAGTACTCATATCCAGTTGTAGAAAAAAAATACAAAACTTGATCAATCCATTTCTTGAAGCTCCTAATAATACCTTCTACAAGATATTGTCAATAAACTAAAAAAAGGAAATTGTGGTGTATGGATCAAATGTGAATTTGTGAAGTGATAAAAATTAAATGTTGATCTTAATAAACACTACAAAAAAATGAGGCTTTTGCATAAAAAATATGCAACAACATTTCAAATTTGTTGCAAATGTTGTATTTTTTTAAAACATTTTTTTTTGGTTATGAAATATATATCTTTTGCAAATAGAAAATGTTATTACTGCAAAATCATTCTACTTTTGCAACAATAACATCTTGTTCTTGCAAAACAGAGATGTTTTCGTAACAACAACTAGAAATTGATGCAAAATTTAATTTGATAAATAGATTTATAAAATTATAACCCTCTTTTATCTCCCTTGCTACAATATCTCCCCAAACATTGAATCCTAGCCTTTTTTTAAGTTGCAATAGCGGCATTATGAACCAAGCTTTCGTCGATAGCAAACCAACAAGTTAGTGACTACCTTCAACTTAGAAGGATGTGATCTACTTGGGTCAATCCTATCTTCCTTCTTTTAATTCACCAATTAGAAATTTAGATTCTTCCCAAAACCCTAATTCCATTCTTTGTTCCCATTTCCCAAGGTGCTGTCTCCTTCATCCTCTGCATTTATTTCTAACTACTGCTTCATTGTTGCCAATTATTGGATCTTTCTTTGGATTTCTGATAGCAAGTGCTTTCTCACTTGCATTCTTTGCTTCTTGAACTTAATTTTGCTAAATTCTTTGTTTCTATTGTTTTTTTGTTAATGGGCTTTGGATTAGCTTCGACTCCGTTTGAGCAAATATTAGTTTTTCATGAACTATGATGCAAAATTTGAAATGTGTAAGGAGAAGGTGATGCAAAAGTAGAAGCTGTTATTTGAAAATTTTTTATTGGACTGATTGTGGTTTTCATGGCATTTTACTATTGAAACCCATTATCAGTTTCGAAATGTAAATTTGGTGTCAAGCTTGAAGCTGGTTCAGTAAGATGCTTTTACCTTTAGCTTCTGGTTTTCTGCTCATTTGTGCCCATTCCAAGTATCCATGAAATGAAAATAGCTAATACTGAAGTCTTACAATAATTATGGAAATATATGGAGGACCCTGTATCCTTGGGAAGTTGGCACCATATATATGCCCAAAGTAAAAGCTATGGTTTTGGGTCTTTTTCCTGTGTCAGATGGTCTTTTTTTGGTGACCATATGTTAGTACATATGAGGTAGTTTTATTGAACTTGTTTTGTTTTCCCATTTTAAATGCCCCTTTTAATTCTGTTTTTGTATTTCAACTCTACAAAGGTAAACTGGAGAATAATTCCTATGTGGCAATATGATTATTAGCTCTATTAAAGAAATTCTCAATTCAAAATCTTAAAGTTTGACTAGATTTACTCTCAAAGCTTCACTATCCAAATTTGGTTAGCCTCCTAGGTCATTGTATTGATGGTGGTGGACAAGATAACTTGGTACTCCCTACGTTTATCTTGTGCATGAGTATGTGCCAAATGGAAATTACTGTGCTTATCTTTCAAGTTTTTATGGCATTATAGTTTGTGAATGGTTGAATACCATCATCAAATGTTTCCCTTGTCTCTTCAACACCATTGATTGTTGCTCTTATTCAAGGTTGCATGAGTTGCAATCAAATATAAAAGACCCTACTAAGGATGGAACTTGGATTAAATAGTCTTGGTTGAATTTATGCAATTAGTTATTTTGGAGAATGTCGAGGTGTCTGCATGTACATAAATTATGTAAAATATTTACTTCTTGGTTTACACTCTATCCAAATTGACTGCATTCAAGTATGTTGTTGTAAAATGATCTTCCATTTAAATTTGAATGAGAAGCAATTAGGAAAGTCAAGCAATATGTTTTGACCCTTCTTTTGTTGTTACACTTGATTTAGATATTACTAAATAGAAATTTGTTAATTTTTATGTCACTAGTCCAATCTTCATAACTCTTTTATTACCTAGATTGACATTTGACACTATTTTCATATTTTGACATGTCATAGGCTCATAGGCATAGTTTTTTTGGGATAAAGCCTTCAACCCACTAATCATGGTCAATTCAAACATGTAGAATTTTCTCCAGAGAAGGCCCTTAAGTATTTTGATAGATTGGTAATTTTAACTGGAATCACAAAGGCAATTTAGTTCTTACATACTGGCATTATTCCTGATTGTTTCAGTAACCAATTAAAGACTAACAATATCTTACTTGATGAGCATCACATTCCTAAACTAAGTGACTATGGGATATCCATCATCATAGAAGAGATTGAGAAGCCTGAGGTATGTTTTTTGGTTATTGGATATATCTGTTTGACCCTGCTATGATATGATCACTCCTTAATCATGCAATTGCTTTCTTTTGTTATAACAGGCAAAGGGAGAGGGCCCAAAATCATGGTATGCATGCAACTCTAACTTACTTTGTTATAGTACAATATCTTGCAACTAGATGCTTCTCCATCTTGTGAGGTTCATACACTACTATACAATTCAACAAAAGTTAAAATAGTTTTCTTTCCTCTCACTTTTCTATTCAAACAAGTAAAGGAAAATTTTTTTCTTTTCCTTTTTCTTTCCTCTTATTTTCTATCTAACCAAACAACAAAATTACAAATTCTTTTCTTCTTATTTTCTTTCCTCTCATTTTCTTTCTTCGTATTTTCTTTCCTCTATTTTTTCCCTCTTTCCAAACAGAGAGTTAGGGAGGCAACTAATTCTTAAATATAAAAAATTTTTACTATAAGCTCTTGTTAAAATAGTGAGTGATTTAGTGCCTCGATTTTAGTGTTGTCTTTTTTTTTTTGGGAAATAAAGTTTTTTTTTTGTATTCTAATTTTTGGTAATGTAATACAATCAATTAGATGAAAACACTAATATGGATTTCGTAACAGCAAGTTTTAACTAAATTTTTAGTGTTTATGCGGTGCATTGTTTTTTTTGTTTTTAAGCTTATTGTTGTCCATTTGTTTTAAGATTTCCAATGTGTCAATGAATTTAATATAAATATGTATTTGATTTAAAGCTAATTGTATGTTTCTTAAGAATTTGCAAATGAAACTGGAATTCTAACTATTTTATTAACTTGTCATATATTTTTAGTGATTTTATTTTCTTTTAACTTGCGGAACAAATGACTAAATCCAAGATTTCAGGTTGGAAGACAGTATTTTCATTTTGAAGTTGTTAAGTTTACTTGTAAACCAAATAGAGACATGATTTATCAATGTACAACCTTACTATGTTGGTGTGGATACCATGGAAACTTATTTTGTGAATATGATTGAATAAATTTTGCAAAGTGTATGTGCAATGTTGTGGAGAATTAGTTTTAAAATAAATTAAATTTTATTATGGAAATCTTAACGTCAAAAACCTTTTAGGAGCAGTAAATTTGCTGATTTTGAGAAAGAATATGGTTGCAAAAAACAAAGGATGCATTAAGGTTTTTTACAACTGTAATTTTTTTAATGGCAGCAACTATTATTGTTGCAAAAAATGTATTGTGCAACACCTATTACTGTTGCAGAAAGTAAGGATTTTGCATCAATATCAAAATTTGTTGCAGAAACCTTTTGCATCAACACATTCTGCAACAACTTAGCAACAATTTTAGTTTTGTTGCAAATTTATTTTGCAACAAGATTTCACTTTTTTGCATCAACTTTTTTTTTTATACAAATTCCCCTAGTGAAATAACGATTTAATAAAGAAAAAACAAGCCGGCTCTGAGCTGCTTATAAATTAAAATAAACGGAAGCAGGTTCTGAGATTCAAAGAAGCTTCAAAGGATCTGCCATATTCTTTGCAGATGAGCACGTGTAGATTTTTTATTTGCTGGTGGGAAAGCAGTTTTCTTATCAATGATGTACTTTTGGATGAGCAACTTGCATCTCTGCAAATGTAACATACTAACATCTATATTGAACTATAATGTTGAAGTATAAACTTGTCAAGACTCCAAATTGGACTTTGCAACATGCAATTTCAAAGGAAGCAACAATTGTGGACTTTGCA
>JANHAO010012505.1:0-16347 GCA_026873985.1 Saraca asoca | reverse complement strand
TTAATTGTGACATATTATCTAATTATTTTACACAAATTTTATTTCTTCCTTTTTTATTTTTTAAATTTTTTAGGAAATTTTTTTTCTTTTTTTTTTATTTTCTCTTTTTCTTATTTTTTTTAAATTAAAAAAAATAAAAAAAGGTTTTAATAGCAGAGGGTATTTTGATATTTTTTCAAACATCAAGAGAGAAAATGATAGAATTTTCAAAGGTCAAGGGGAAAAATGATAATAACTCAAAAAGTAAAGGATATTTTAATATTTCCTCAAACATCAAAGGGGAAAATAATAATATTTCAAATTCCAAAGAGAAAATAGAAATAACTCTATAATTATATAATTATGTAACAATGAAATATGATTCATTGGGATGATAAGTTGTTGCAAATTAAAAGAAATATCCAAATAAATATAATAGAATTAATTTTATCAGAATTGAAAATATAGAGTATTGAAATTATGATTCTTGATTCTCTTAATATTTGTGTAATTGTTCTATTTTTTTTCTCATTTCAATGTCATAGTATAATTATATAAATAGACAAATGCTTGTCAAATTAAATAATTATAAATGAAATTAAATTTTAATATCTAATTAAAAAGAAAAAATTGTACGATCAAAATTACAAATTGAAATAGATTATATCATTGAAAAAGTTAAATTTAACCGAATAATTAAATGGACATCAATAGTATGTTGAGGTAGGAACTTTGCACTCTCCCATGGCTTAATCCTTTTGTATGATTACTTGATTAGGTATATTTCCCCCTTCTTGTTTTGGAGTTTACGTGTGAATGTCTTGATGTATGAATGGAAATGTGTCCCCACAAAAAATTAAAATATAATCGTGATATGATAAAAATTTAAAATATGAATGTGACATAATAAAAATTTTAAGTAATAGAAAATAGATATGTGTCCTATAATGAACTCCATAATTATATGGCCTATATCATGAATAAAATATATGATATTTTGTGTCTAAATTGGTGACACCTAATTTTTTTTGCACAAATAATCGAAATTTCTTGTTGAAATATTTTTTTCCCTTAATTTTTGCATATTAAGGTAGTGGATATCCTTTATATATTATATACACACATATCCTAATTTTCAAGAAATATATGCACTTCAAATTTTCTATAATAATATGTCAAAGCTTATTGAAAGATGAGAAAATAAAATTTATGAGAATTAAACTTCTGATCATGTAATATATACCTTTATTTTAATATCAAAATTACTATTACTTAAATTACTTATTTATTGATACATTGAAATCTAAATATGATATAACAAATCTAACCTAACATATATTAGAAAATGGAGAAATAAAATTTATAAGAATTGGTATCCTTTGCAACTTATATCTTGGTATCAATATTAAGATTGTTAGTACTTGAAGCACTTATATAATTAAGTCACATTGATTGGCCCAAATGTCAAATGATTGAAGTAGACCTAAACCAGCATGGGTGGCCTTTTGCCATTTTGTATCTGGCACCGCCTTTCTTTCATGATTGCAGGCACTAATAATCTTGTTTGGGCAACATGTGCACTAGCTAGCTTGAATCAAATCACTTTTTGAAATTTTTTGGACGGCACTTGCCATCCAATCCAAACCAAGGAAGCATCATCTATCAAGCTTGCTAACCCACAATCGACAAATACATCGCATTCAAACACATGCTTAAGGAATTGATAAATCCTCCAATGATTTTAACAATAATCTTTTTATCAAATATATATCTTTATTTACACATAAAACTAATAATTATGATGATAAAATTCATAAACAATTAAGAATGATTATATCATAATCAAGAATAATCATTTTATAAATAATGAAATATATATATATATATATATTTGTCAATAATAATTTTATTTATACATTTACATTTTTATGACTCACTTATTTTTTTTAATAATTATAAATAACAATCAATAAAAAGAGTATAAAAAAGTTAGAACGGATGTTATCAATCAATAATCATAATCTTTGATAATCATGACTGTTTCTTTACTATCTTCCATTCTTTAAGTATTATTTCATCGAGGGATATATATATATATATATATTGATAAAAAGATTCTTAAAATGAAAATGACTCAATTAAAATTTATATGAAATATTTTGGTATAAAAGAAAGATAAAGATGAGTTAAGAGAGATATCCCTCATCTTCTAGCAAAGGATAACATGGGGTTCTGCCCGGTGGATATGCCTGACTTCTTGCCCATTCATCCCCACTATCCTCCATGGAAGTGGTCCCAACAAGCAGTGTTAGGTGTATTATTATTTTATTATTATTTTTACATAAAAAGTGTAAGAAATAAGATTTTAATTGATGTGATTGCATTAAATTCAAAAGGTATTTTTTTATATGTAATTATAATTTTTTTCCTTAAAAGTAATTTTTTTAATGATTTTTATGTTAAGGACATACTCAAGTATGGTACTCTTCCGTATATTTCAAATAGTAATTATTTTCAAGTAAATTAGTAACTCCTTAACTAAATTTTATCAGTACCTCAAATAAATTTTTATAGTTACTTTTGTTAATATAGATAATTTAATTATTATGATAGTAGTCAACAACTAGTTATAATGGCTGTGGTGAAATTTTGTTAAGAGTCTCAAAGAAATATAATTAAATTTTATTTTACAAATTTTATAGATGATCATTGTCAAAAAATATGGATTAGTCACAAACTACTAACTCATTATGGAAGAATCGAAGTTACAAATAGTAATAACAATTATTTACGCAATTTACTCGAGTTACTAACATTGTTCAATTAAATTACAAATGAAAACCTCATTATTTTTAAATTTGTACAAGATCTTATAATCCTTTCCCTTAAGAATTATGATATATTGCAAGAAACAATTATATAAAATTGGAAAAAAAATATAATTTATTTATATGTGATATAATCTGATTTTACTTTTTACGAATGATTTAAAATGTTAAAATTAATTGTGATTTATTCTATTAATATTTTGTCAACATGAAACAATTTTCTATTAAAAAAAATGAAATTTATATTTTTTTGTCATATAATTTTTCTTTTTTAACTATTAAAATTATAAAATTAAAACAAACAAACAAAATCATGGTAAGTAAGGTTTCATGGATTATTCAACCCATGAAATCACTTTTTGAATCAAAGCTGAAATTTAAAGATATGCCTATTATTCACACAATTTTAAATTCTTGATTTTGTGATTTTAATAAAGAATAAAAAGATTCATATAATAAAAGTATGTAAATTTTATCTATTTTTAACAAAAAATAGTTGAAATGGATAAAATGCTAATAAAGAAAATAATAAATGAATAAATTTTAATATTTTAAATTACAAATGGATAAAGTAAATTCAAATAATATTGTGGATGGATAAACTATAAATTTTCCCTAAAAATTTATGCAAGATATTATCACTTTGTCAATAAAATTTGTGACAAAATTTTTTATATGTTAATAAATTATTACAATAAAACCTTTAAAAGCATTTGGAGTTTCGATTATGGCACTTGAAAATTTTGTGCAAGCATAGCACATTTCTCAAAATGGAAATTCCAGCAAGACCCAACAAATTCCCAATTAAAAAGGTTTCATAAGATTTTCGTGATGAAAGGGTACCTAACCCAAAAATGTGTTTCCTTGAGCTTCTATACCACATAAATTAAAATACAATTTTCATAAAGAAAGCCTAAAACTTTTTGGTTGGTCCATGTGCTGCAGGCTGTTGCTTTAGATTGTGAATTGGGTTGTGTTTACCTCTCGTGATGAGATAGGAAAGAGCAGCACATGAATGACAGAAAGGGAAAGTGGGGGTTATTTGTGTCAACAAGAATAATTCTTCACTTATTTTTATAGACATATAGTATATTATCCAATTATAGATATATTATAATTTTGCTCAAATTAATTTCCTTATTCAATAATTTTACATGCTGATATACATATCTAGTACAGCTAATATTTCCTGATCCGTATTTATGAGATATTTTTGCGTCAACATTGTCGAACACATTATTTTTAGACATAAAAAAAAATAATCACACAACTTAATATATTATGTTTTTTTTTCTCTAGTACTTAAAATGAACAAATTTCACATAATAATTGTCTCTATATTCATTCACATTTATTCAATTAGATATAAAGATTATGCTTTGCTCTATATTTGAAAATTTTTGTTAAGATAAGTATTTTTGTAAGTTTTGTGAAATTTTTTTAATAAAAGTTAAAATTTTATATACAAATGATTTTTTAAAACTTTTATGTAATTTTGAATAATAAAATTATAATTTTATTTGTATTTGTTGCATAAAAATTTATATACACTTATACTTTTTATAAAAAATTATATAAAAAAAATACATTTTTATAATGTTTATATTAAATTAGCAAAAATTTTTAATATATAGCAAGTATAACCTTAGATATAACTATTTGTTGATGTGGTCCCACAGAGTTTTGTTGGGTTAAATAAAAAAATAAATAAAAATAGGACCGTTGTTTTGTCTGGAAGAGTGGTGGTGGTGGTGGTGGTGTTAGGAACAAGGGGCTGTCACTCCCTGCTTTGTGAAATCTTTGCCTGTTTGTCTCTTAAGTATTTGTCAATGAAACTTTGTCCTTTTGGTGGTCCTTCCCATGCTCTCTCCCTCTTTTCCTTCACGGAAAACCACAATATCACTCATAATTATTATATTATATTATATTTTTTACTCTTTCATCTGATTCCCTTTCTTTCCTATAAACTTTGAAGACTCAGCTCCATCTTCTCTCTTCCTCTCCTTCTCTCTCTTTCTCTCAGTCACAGAAAAGAAAGTGAAAGACTGTGTAAGAGCAGAACAAAGGCATGAATGCTGCTGCAAGTGTTGACACAGAGTTGTCTGAGTTTGTGGAAATTGATCCAACTGGAAGATATGGAAGAGTATGTGTATATTCTCTCATTTAATCCTTAGCTTTGCTTAAATATTTTTGTTCTTGAAATACCATTTTGATTCTGGATTTTGATTTTCTTTTTGTTGGCAGTACAATGAAATTCTTGGTAGAGGAGCTTCAAAGACAGTGTATGAATCATACCTACTCTTTTTTTTTTTTTCAATTATTTCAGCATACCCTTCATAGAATTTGTCCAAAAAAAAAAGGGAACTTTGGATATTCTTTTTCATTATTATTCTCTAACTATTAGAATTCTGGGGTTTCACTATAATGGGTGTTTTAATTTGGGGTGTGTTCATTTTTTAAGTTGCAGTTATAGAGCATTTGATGAGTATGTGCTTTTCAATTTTCAGCGTACCCTTCTTAGAACTTCCAAACAAAATGAACTTTTTTGTATTTTCACTTTTGTTTTTATTATTTTCAGACTACAAAAATTCTGGGGTTTTACTATGATGCTTGTCTTAAGGGATGCATATGTATTCATTTGTTGCAGTTACAGAGCATTTGATGAGTATGAAGGGAAAGAAGTAGCATGGAATCAAGTAAAGCTTTATCACTTTTTGCAGAATCCAGAAGATCTTGAGAGATTGTACTGTGAAATTCATCTTCTCAAGACCTTGAAACACAAGAACATCATGAAATTCTACACTTCCTGGGTTGATACTGCTAACAGACACATCAACTTTGTTACTGAGATGTTTACTTCTGGAACCCTCAGACAGTAAGCCTTATCTTCTCTCATTTTATTACTTCGTTTAAAGCTTTTTTTTTTAAAAAAAAAGAACTTTCTAGTATGTAATGTGGGCTTGTTTCATACTTAATTTCCCCGAGCAGGTACAGGCTAAAACATAGAAGAGTTAACATCAGAGCTGTTAAGCACTGGTGTAGGCAGATTTTGGAAGGACTCCTGTATCTCCATAGTCATGACCCTCCTGTGATTCACAGAGATCTCAAGTGTGATAATATTTTCATCAATGGCAACCAAGGAGAAGTCAAGATTGGTGATCTTGGCCTCGCTGCAATTCTCCGGAAATCCAATGATGCTCGATGCGTTGGTAGGTAGAACTGTGTAAAAGCCTCATTTTTTGTTAGGATTAACGATACCTGTACTTGCATCCATTCATAATTCATATCTCAACTGTATACGTGGTATATTTTGAGTCAAACTAGCTTCAGCAGTCGAGATTTAGGTGCAACTAGCACTTTTCATTTTCTTAGTCACAATGATCAAATATAATGGTTTATCTTCACATTGTGTAGTCTTTTATGACAAAAAATTGTTCCTATGTCAAATGTTTTGTGGAATATGTGTGTTTCTTTGGGTCACTGCAGGCACACCTGAGTTTATGGCTCCAGAAGTATATGAAGAGGATTACAATGAACTAGTTGACATATACTCTTTTGGAATGTGCATCTTGGAGATGGTCACCCTTGAATATCCTTATACTGAATGCACTCATCCTGCTCAAATTTACAAGAAAGTTATATCTGTAAGAATTAAGATATTATTATTACCTAATTGATTTCTTACATTCTTCATCCATTTATTCACATATATTGCATATTCTCCAGGGAAAGAAACCAGAATCTCTGTATAAAGTTAAGGATCCTGAGGTTCGACAGTTTGTGGAGAAATGCTTAGCAACTGTGTCCCTCAGGCTTCCTGCTAAGGAACTCCTGAATGACCCTTTTCTGCAAATTGATGATAATGGATCTGACTTAAGACCTTTGATGCAATATCAAATGGATTGCTCTGAAATAAGTCCCTTCATTGGACAACCTCTTAATGAAATTCATAATAGTCACAACTCCTTATCCAATGGATACACTGATTATCTTGGTTGTTATGAACATATATCCAAAAAGGATTTTCAACTAGCCGATTTTGAGACTAGTGAAATCAATGTCTTCGAATGCGAAGAGGACAATGATTCTGCTGAAGTCGACACCACAATTAAAGGTAGAAGAAGAGAAGATGATGGCATCTTTTTGAGGCTTAGAATAGCAGACAAGGAAGGTTAGCACTTCCCGAGTTCTTATTTTGCACTTTTTTAGTTCTTGGATTATTCCTAATTTTATTGTTCATTTCCAGAATGAAATTGGCGGACAAACTGAAATTAAATTCTTTTTTTTTTTTTTAATAAATAGGCCAGTTTCGAAACATCTACTTCCCCTTTGATATTGAGACAGATACAGCAATGAGTGTTGCAAATGAAATGGTGGCTGAGCTTGACATAACTGATCAAGATGTAACAAAAATAGCAGACATGATTGATGGTGAAATTGCAACCTTAGTCCCAGAGTGGAAAAGGGGACCAAGAATTGAGGAAACCTTGGATTCCACAAATACAAATTTCTGTTTCAATTGTGCTTCAAAAGGTTCCTTATTTGACTATGTATCATCAAACAACCCATCAGCCAAGAATATGCAAATTCTTCACTCTTCAAGAAATGGATGTGCCGGAATTCATGGCCGTTTTGAGGAGATTACATATCAACTTGAAGGATCTGAAAATTGTGCTGCTACAGAAGGTAAACCGGCTGCTTCAAGCCGAGCTACCAGCATTCATTATACTGATATATGGGCTCAAAGAGATGAACCAGAGTTAAGTTCAGAGGGAATAAAAGACATTCATTGTGACAAAACACATGAGGCAGCAACGCAACCGATCATCCAGGAGGATGTGAAAACTATAACTGTGGATGATCAAAGTGATTCAAATACTAGAAGCCCGCCATCGGATCCTGCGGCAGATTGTAATCTCTTGGGTTATGAGAATGAAATTAGGCAAGAACTAAGATGGCTCAAAGCCAAAATACAAATTCAGTTAAGGGAGCTTAGAGATCAGCAACTTGGTGGAAATTCCAAATTTACAATCATATCTCCTGAGCATGAAAATGTAACCCACAGAAAATATGCTGCTATGATTTCACAGCCATCAGCTATGAAGTTGAAGAACAATAAACCACTTCTAGGGCCTTTGGTCGCGTCCCGGAAGCAATTAATTGTTGACATTGAGAAGAAATGCACCATTATGGCCAATCAGATGGTCCAAGACGTTGGGGCTGCAAGCGAGTCTAGCAGTCCTGATCAAACAGTTACAGCTAAGGATTTCTACAGAGGAGGTTTTCTTCCAAACTCGCTCCACAGAGCGACGTCTCTCCCAGTTGACGCAGTAGATGTCTAGAGGCCACTAAAGTTCTTGATTTTCTCAGCATAAGTGGAAAACAAAAGCAACCAAACTTGAAGCGGTTTGGCTGTTTTGCTTTTTGAGGAAAATGAGAGAAACTGTGCAGGTACTTGCATGAGCCTAGATGTAACTTACGGCTTGTAGGCACTGTTTTCTGCCAAGATCCCTTGATATGAATATGAATTAAGCCAGATGTACATTATACACAAACTAACCCAATCCTTTTTAACTTGGAAAATTTTCTGGTAAGGTCAATTCACCTGGTTGGCTACTTTATGCCTATGGTGAAGGTTTGGAGAGCTAAGATTTCTTAATCTTTTGCATTATGAAATTATCTCATATGTCAGCAATTAAGTGAAAATGTGTTGAGCAAAAAAGTCCAATGTCAAGTGGGAATAAACAGAAAAAATATAGCTGGAATACTCCTACTTGCATAGAAATTCTGCACAACTAAATACATAACTCTCAATAAGGTTTTAGTCTAATAGCCTTCTATTGTATTCAATTGGCTTGAACATTCTGAACCTGAATGTACAGATTTTGGATCAAGATGATCATGCTTGTATATCACCTAGGTTGGCCATATTTTTTTACACTTGTCAATTGCGATCAACTCATTGAAAGATTATATATATAGCAATTATGTTTTTTCCTTTTTCAATATGTCTATGGAGTTAAGTTGACATAGTTGAAAATAAACGATTGTTGGATTGTGGCTAGTCAACAAATCTAAGCGTAGCAGATCATTAGAAGGTATTAATTCACATGATCATAATTGATCATTTGGATCAGGACATAATCAATCAATCGGTTTAACAAATAAGTCAATCAGCTTAAGTAATTAGTAGACCATCTGAAAAACTCAATTGAATGATTAGTTTATATCAATGTCAACAAGTATATACTGTATGAGATCAAGTTATTCAAAAATAAATGACTCAAGGTCACAATCAACTGACCAATTCACAATATCACAAATGGAACCAAGTCCTTGTAATAGAGCAAATCACTTGGGGACAACGACCTAGAACACTTAATGCCATAATCGATTGGTAAGGTTTTAAGTCAATGACAAGCTGATTGACCTGGTTTGGATATGGTAGTTAGTCTCAAGTAATTAAATAAATCGTCAACAATCCTTATACAACCTAGTACACTTCAGAGTATGTATGAATGATATAATTACGTCATTAATTAGAAAGCAAAAATTTCGTTCATGCCAATGATGCGTCATAAACATGTAGATGTTCTTTATTCACTCTAAAATATGACAAATAATATGATCGACATCAATATAAACTTTCAGGTATCATTCTTATTTAATTCATTCATATTATACATATAATAATTCTATTTCTGAAATTGACTTGAGCATCAAAATACATTTGACAGATTATTTTTGTCACGTACTATCAATCTTGTTTCATGTGCAAATTATTTTATTATTATGCAAAACCTATTATTGTCGATCGATTTCGACATAAGAATTTCATAAATCATTCAAAAAAAATGGTGATATCACTAGATAAAATACTCAGTATATATCTACCAAACATCTCTAATGAAACAAGGAGGGGTATTCACATGGGAAAGAAAACAAAATAGGGCATGTGGAATAGTAATATATCCCTCGCATTCTCGTAACAACTCAATTTTGAAATCAATTAACACTTAATTTGGCAAGGTGATCATACTCACATTCTTGTAACAACTCAAGTTTTTGAAATCAATTAATACTTAATGGGTTATCAAGGTAAGGTGGTCATGCCGTACTACTACGTAACAATGCCAATAGCTGTGCCCGTTATTGGAGTGCGTAATCTTATAGTAACAAAATTCGGAATTCAACCACTTAAAAAGTGCGAGACTTAAAAGTTAATTATATTTAATATGTTTTTATTAGTAAATTAACTTTGACAAGTTTTTTTAACCGTGCAATGGAATTAAATTGATACCATTTTATATGCACATATATATAATATTAAAGTTAGCATTATGTGACGTGAGTAGGTGAAACCAAAATGAATCTGACCGAAATCATTGTGACGTGTTTGCCATAGGAAAACGAATGAGAATTCCAATGGCAAGAGAGTGAGTGAGATGAAAAGTGCATGTAACTTTCACTTTACACAACCAAACGTTCTAGATGGCATCATATGGAACATGGAAAAGCCAGAGCCATTTCAAATGTCATTATATTCACACGTAGACATATTCCTTTCTCTCTTACTTTTGGATTGACTTTACAAATCAAGCTCGACTTGCTGACATAAAGCAAAAATACCGTACATATAGCCGCACATGATCTGATCACTATCTTTATCTGATTGTTTCCCACCTCCGGTCACTTTCCTCCCACCTCCCCTTTTCTTTACTATGCTTTGCTTGTAAAATTCATATCTATATAATTTTAAATAATGAAATTATAATTTTTTATATATTGAAGCAATTAATGTCTGTCTGCATAATTAACACATTATATCATTCAAATGCACCATAAATTCGGCTACAATAAAAGCTTTGGAAAACACAATCATGTAAATTATCAAACACATTGGCGAAGCTGCACTGCAATAAGCGTGCGCAAACGAAGACATTAAATATCCGAATTTCTTGTAAGATATGTTGGACAGTATTATATTTAAAGATATCATTATGCTCTCGTTCCTGTGCTGAAGAATTCAATGACTTCTTTGGCTAACAATTCCACTAGTGAAATAAAAAGAAAAAGAAATGAAATAGGTTAAAATAATGAAAATAAAAATAAGAATAGAACTAAATAAAATAATCATTCTATAATTTTATTTAAATAATTAATTAATTTAATAGCGCATGATAAATTCTGGTCACAATTGACCAAGAAGCCAGGTTTAGAATCTTCCTGATAGCTTTTGCTCATGTGTGTTGTACTTGTGGATTGTGTGCACTCCCGCAGTCTTTGCTCATTTACGTAGCTCGTGTTGCAATAGATGATGACGTTCCTAAATTAAAAAGGGAAAATAAATTCATAAGGCTGTAACTCTTGAATGTATATATACCGAAAATGTTGACATTTTTTATGAATGTTCATACTTTTACTAGGGAAATTATGAAAAGTTGTAACTTTTTATGTAAATTTCATCCTCCATATATATCAAAAGATTTTAAACTATAATCATTCAAAAAAGAGTCCATTCAACCTTTTGTATCAAAACTACTGTCATTATCTTTCTATTATCTTTATTCTTCTATTTCATTTTTCATATATACAAGTCTATATAGAATTTAATTAAGGAAAATTCTATTATTTGCTAATTTAGGATTTAAAGTGAGTGATTGAATCATTGAAAAGAATTGTTAGAATCTCATGGGCATTATGATTAAGAATAGGGGCAATATCTTCTTAGGTTAATGAAATTATCTTACATCCGTACCAAATTAGTTTAATATCTATATTGCATATCCGATGTCATTAATTTTTCTAATATTTTGTTGACGGTAAAATTTGGTAAGGTCAAATCTAGTCAACTTGTTAGTTCAATATTATCCTAAACTGCTATTTTGATTAAGTGTAAGGAGTGAGAGATTAAGAGAAAGTGAGAGGAAGAACAGGGATGAAGAGACATAGTTTTTTCACGTGGTTTAGCTAAAATCTATTCACTGACTCCTACGTCCACAGTAGTACTATTTCTGTTGAGTAAAGTGAGTTTATATAGAGTATGTCCCGGTCCCCCTCTCTAAGGATTTTTTCCTTTATTTGTAGAGGCAGGGGGAGGTTACAAATGTAATTTGATAAATCGTAAATCTATTTTTTCCATCGCATCAGGCAATAAATACTAGGTAACTTGTTATCTATTTTTGGGGCTAGCTTATTAGTTGGGAGTATGTGCCTCTGTCTGCAAGTTAGGCTTTGGCGTTCCGTACTAATGCATGAGATCGCTCATTTAGCGATCTAAGCTTGCATTGGGTGACTTGTCGGGTTTAGCCAACAAGTTTTTTGGGAGATAGTTGAGATGTAATGCTTCAACCAACGGATCGAAGCTCGTTGTTAATCGACCTGAAGCTACTGCCTTTGTCCAGTGTTCTGAGCTTGAGCCTAGCAATCTGGTGCTTTCGTTTAGTGACCTAAGTTTGTGCTTTAGCAAGTTCGTGCCTTGCTCAGGTGATCTCGGTTCTGAGCTGTCTTTGACAACTAGATTTGTCTGCTGAGTTCGTCTATTACGCTTTTGTCAGCCCATTTGTATAGACCCAAAAATACCCACAACACATTCTAAGGAGAGATTGAAGATAGCATCAGGATCAAGTATATCAACCATTACAATGCTGGACACAAATTATATAAGGATGGACCATTTTAATGGATCAAACTATATCCGTTGGAAGGATAAGATGATATTTCTCCTCACCATCATAAAGATCACATACATTCTTTTGCCACCAATAATGAACCGTCAACTGAATAAATTGTGGAAATCACAAATGCTTGCGAGAAATGTGAGGAAGATACGCTATTTTGCCAGGGCCACATCATGAATTCACTTTTGGATTGTCTTTATGATCTTTACATACTAATGAAATCACCCCTGGAGATTTGAACTGCCTTGGAGAAGAAATATATGGTTGGCAAAGAAGGTGGGGGAAAAGTTCCTTATCATGAAATTTTTTGAATTTGCTATGATTAATGATAATTCAATGTTAGATCAAGTGCATGAACTCTAAACTTTTGTCTCTAAGTTGAGAGACTTGAAAGTGAAGATTCTAGAATTATTTCATGTGAGAGCAATAATTGCAAAATTACCATCCATATGAAATAATTATTAGAAGAAACTTTCACAAATGATGGAGCATTTGACTTTGGAACAACTTCACAAACATTTATAAATTGAGGAGGATACATGTATTTGGGAACAAGAGATGAATGGAGATACAAAACCAATGGTGAATTTTGTCAAGGGCAAATAAGACAAGAAAAGGAAGAACATTGATGCTTCAAATTCTGGCCTTAACAAGAGAAACAAGAGAGCCTCTTTAAAGTTCTATAATTATGGCAAAATTGAACATTTTAAACAAGATTACTTCAAGAGGAAGAAATAGGATGATGGAAAAGCTCATCAAGCAAATTTGGTAAAAGCCTACATAGTAAATATTATAGACATGGTATTAAGCATGCAAATTAACATGGTTAGGGAAGTTAATATAGTAGAAATAGAGAATTCTATTGATTGGGGCTTCGGTACATGTTTGCAATGACTGAAGATAACTCTACTAAATGTATTACATGTTTTAGAGATCAAGAAGTTATGATGGGAAATCATAAGACATTAAGAGTTCTTGGCAAAGAAACTGCAAAACTTCAATTTTCTTCTGGAAAGAAGATGACCCTAATAATGTAGTACATGTTCCAAAGATAAAGAAGAATCCTGTTTCAACATAGTTATTGTATAAAAAGGGGCTTAAAACTATACTTGAGTCTAATAAGCTTGTTGACCAAGGGGGACCTTTTTTAGGAAAGGGTATGCACATGATGGAATGTTCAAACTTAGTATCAATAATAATGCTATTATTTTTGTGTATATGATTGAACGTGCACATGTCTTTGGCATAAATGATTAGGACATGTTAATTTCAACACTTTAAAATTCATACAACAAAATGGTTTGATTACATGCAATAATTTTCCTCATGACATATGTGAAATTTGCATTCAAGCAATGATTAAGAAAATTTTCCCTAAGAATAAAATATGTAATGGACTTCTTGATGTTGTGTATAGTAATATTTGTGAATTAAATGACATGTTAAATAAGGGAGGTATTAGATATTTCATTACTTTTATCAATGGATATTCTCACTATACACATGCCTATTTGATTAAACATAAAGATGATATATTTGTCATATTTAAAGCTTTTAAATCTCCTATTGAAAATCAAACTAATAAAAGGATCAATGTACTTTAAAGCAATAAGAGGAGTGAAAATTTTTCATATGATTTCACTACCTACTGTGAAGAGTATGGGATTATGCATCAACCTAGCACTCCATATACTCCTCAACAAAATGGCTTGGCGAAAAGGAAAAATAGAACATTAATGGATATAGTAAATGCCTTCCTAATAGCTGTCTGGTTACTATTTAATTTGTGGGGAGAAGTACTTCTCACAGCTTATCATGTGCATAATTGAATACTGTCCAAGAGTATGGGGATTTTTTCATATGAATTATGGTAGAGGAAAAACCAACTCTTAATTATCTTAAAGTTTAGAGTTGTTTGGCCTATTATAGGGTTCTCAAGGCCGTGTTTGTAAAGTATCTAGTGGACTCTGAAGCATAGTAATTATTGGATTTGGAAAACAAAGTGATAAGATAAGATAAGTTTATCAAAAATGAATCTACATCATTGCTAATGGCAATCCAAATCCAGTACAAACATAAGATTGTGTGAGTAGTAAAGATTTCATTCCTATGATTAGGAATGATTCTCTTGAACTTTCATTTGAGCTTTGATGGAGTCAATGGCCTAGGAAAGAAAAATCGTTGAGTCCAAATTTTATTTCCTCATAGTTTATTCTATTTCTTATTGAAAGGAATAGGGAGATAGTTTGTGTAATACTTGAAAAATTTGTAAAAATAAAATTAAAATTAAAAAGGACTAAATTGAAAAGATTTGTGGAAACTTGGCCTTTGTTAAGGTGGCAAAAAATTTTAGGCCTTAATGTAAGGCGAAATAGAATATAGTGGCCAAAATGTAAAATTATATAAATATTTTTATTTATAAATATAGCGGCCTTCTCACCGGACCAGCCTTCCTCCAGTTTAGCTTCCTTCTTCCTCGGGTTTTTCTTCCTAGTTTCTGGCTTTCTCTAGAAAGTTCCGGAGTTCTTCACTTCACCGATATACTTTTGACCCTTCCCAAGCTCTAGCGTACCATTGAAAGGCTAGCTAAGGTCTACTGTTCTTCTTCCTCCTTGGGATGTCAGTTTCGAAAGCATTGGTGATTTTCGACGAAGCAAAATGGTTCGGCCATGGCAACCCCGGTGGTCGTCTGGTCACCTCCTCAACTGGTGGCTGATAACAAAATATTTCACTCATTTATTTATCTTTTCACTAAGATTTTTAAGCTCTAAAAATGATTTACTTCAGTTGTGTTAGCATGTATTTATAGTGTGATGTCAATTGGATGTATTATACAAAATTCTACATAATTCAGCTATTTTGAGCAGTTTCTATAATCTAGTCATCACTTAAGCTACACTTGTCTAATTAATATGATTCTTATCTTATAGGAAAGATAAGAGATAGCTCTACAACTTTCATAAAGATCTCCAAGGTTGAATCATGCAATTGCTATCTGAATTTAGAGTTGAAACTAAGACTAGAATACTATCTCGGGCAGGCTGACCTTTGTGAACTAATTAGACCATAACTGGAGTTATAGAGGTCCAATTAAGGTCAAACTAAGCCCAAATGGAAGCTGAGACATAAGGCCACATTTCTTATGAAGACTTTCTAAGCTGAATAAATCATTATGGGTGTGAAAAATGAGCTAAAACAGAGAGGCAGAATTACTGTGAAATGGGCCTCTACAAAATTGGAATCTTTAGGCCCTAATTGGCATAGATTTTGAGCCCAATGGATCATTCTTTGCTCCAACTCACACTTAACCAGCTGGAGAGCAGTAAAAATAAGAGAAATGCAGTATGCATTGAGCATCTAACATGCAAAAAGAGTGGCAGAAAGTAAGGAGCTACACTAGCCATCATTGCCTACTCACCAAACTAGCAACTAGCTTCTCCTTTTTCCCGGGCAAAGTCTTTTTGTTTTAGGCAGTTTTTAGTTTAGATTTTAAGTTTTTTGGAGGAAGAGTTTCAGGAAGTAGAGAGCAAGATTTTTCTCTCCTATTTTCTGTAACTTTTTGCCTTTCATGGATGGTTAACTTTGTATCAATCCAAAGGCTACTAACTTAAAGATTAATGCTGAGATCTCGGTACTTCTTTCTGCATTCAAGTGTTTGTCATTTCTTCTCCTTTCCTCTTTATTTGTATTGTGATATCTGAGTTGAATGGATTCATTTGATTTAGATGTTAATATGATTATTAAGATTTTGATAATCACTTGTAGAAGAGGATAAGAAAACCAAGCAATGCATTGAGATCTTGATGGATTGTTTGTGGCTGAGTTTTGATTAGACTCATTAATCATTTTCAAGGATCCTT
>JANHAO010012504.1:0-16342 GCA_026873985.1 Saraca asoca | reverse complement strand
AAGATGAATATACAACCTTTTATTATCAAATCAATAGAATGTATAGTTATAAATACAATAGAGCTCAATCAAATTGACTCTAGGGTACCTATCTAACTAACAAAATGTGTATTCAGATGTGAATTTATGATCATCTAGACATCTAGGAAAATCTGAGTCTGAGTAGCCTTGAATCTTGAGATCTTCCAATCTCCTGTAGGTTAGTATGTAATTTTTTGTACCTTGTAGGTACTTCATTACTCTTTTAGCAATAGTATAATGTCTCTAACTAGGATCGCTCAAGTATCTCCCTAGTACACTGACAACAAAAGTTAAATGCATATGGGACATTATTCATCTTTTCCCTTTCTTTATCACCTTGGGGACATTGACCTTTAAGAAGATCTCACTCTTCCGAATAGGTACAAAAACTAGATAGCACATTGCCATGTTAAATCTTTTAGTACTTTCTCAATATATGACCATTGATACAAGCCAAGCACACCTTAGGATTTGTCACAATGAATTTATATGTCCAAAAACAAAATGGGCAATCCCAAAATCTTTCATGTCAAAATACTCAGACAACATTTGCTTTTTCTTAGTCAATAGGTTTAAATTATTGCTTGCAATAAGAATGTCATCAACATATAGTACTAATATCATGTAACTACCTACTTTTACCATCATATACATGCACTAGTTGTCTTATATAAATTGTTTCTAGTAAGTCACCATTCAAGAATGTTGTCTTAACATCCATTTGTTGTAATGCCAAATCATAAGGAGTTACCATCATTATAATAACATAAAATGAGTCCTTAGTAGATACTGGTGGGAAAGTTTCTTTGTAATCTATACCTTCCATCTGTGGGTAGCCTTTATCTATAGGCTTAGTCTTGTACCTTTTAATTTTCCTTAAGTATCTCTCTTGGTCTTAAAAACTCATTTATATTTAACCAGTTTACAATTAATAGGTAATTCAATTAGATCTCACACTTGATTCTTATACACTAATTCATCTTTCATTACACTTATGCATCTTAAAGAATTAAGAATAAATGTGGTCAGGTGTCATGAGCTGGCATCTCTTTAATCAAAACTATGCAGTGCATGACACCAACACTTGGCCTACATGCTAACTTTCTAATAAATTTAAGCCATACTTAGATAGATATTTGGGGCATTAAGGATTTTGTTGCCCATACAACTAAAATCCCATATATAACATGTCTACAAGCCAACATAAGCATGTAGTCAAAGCATTAGAGCATACTAAGTCTCAAAGAATGTGTTACACAAGAAGCCTCTAGTGCATATCGAGAAGGGACTTTTTAAAAATAAGGGGAAGGACAACTCCATTTTATTAATATATGGCTCATTACATAGTTTTGAGTGTGTAGGAGGGAGTATCTTTAAGTTCCACACTTTGTTCCCAAGCCCAAGTCACAGTACCCACCAGGTCATCGACTCACCCACTTAAAAAGCACTCTAAGTAAAAACCCTATCAACAAGAGTAGACATACTTTTTTCTAATACATAAGAACTTTTCTCCTAGCTCCTAAGAGTTCTAATGCATCATCTCATATAGATGCAAAGATAAAAATGCAAGGATCACAACCACCCCAAAATGGGAAAAATTTAGAAAAATAATCTATAAGTGCATTTGCTTTCAAATTCACACAACCCCCTTTCTTCATGCTTGATTTTCATGCCAAATTCCATTTAAAACCAAGCACATATGCATGTCAAATTGGCTCACAAAGTTGACTTGTGGCATTTTCCCCTACTTCAAATGTCAGTGCTTTCATTGATGCCTTAATTTGACATAGCTTCCATGAAAGTTTCTCCTTTTGAGCATTAGCTTCTTGAATCTTCATGTGGATCTTCAATCTACTCCACTCAAACTGCTTCCTTGATCGTTATGCTTGTCTTTTTGAGCTAACATCATTCAAGAGGATTTGATGAATGGCACCTTCAACTTGACATACCTTTCAAGATCATCGTTAGTTTACTGCTCCTCAGCTCCTCCCTAGACTTCCTCTTACTTTGTCTCTATCAACTTGTACCATTGCACATTTGCTTTCCCAACACAACTTTAGGTAGTTGCCTCTATAACTTTAGTGTCTTCGACAATGCTGCCTTTATAGACTTTGTATTCTACCTCTGTAGACTTTGTTTTGTTATCCTGACACAAACTCACATGTCACTGTCTCCATAGCTTTCCTAGCACTATCACCTCTGTAACTTCACTTGTCCCATTACCTCTGTAGTATTTGGGTTATTACCTTTGTAACTTGTGCTTGCCTTACTACCTCTGCAGCTTATAACACATTATCCCTAACTCACTGTCTCCATATAACTCTTGATTCCATTCACTACCTCTATAATTCTTGATTTGACTTGTTGTCTTTGCACAACTCTTGATTCAACTCGTTACATCCTCCCTCTATAGCATTTGCACTTACTTGGTATTTTAGATCTCTACTGATAGATATCCTTACATCCAATGTCTCATACCACTAATATGAGATGTGCAAGTCTCATATCTTGTTCAAGCATAAGTCTCATACTTCACTCACAAAACATGGCCTGCTCGCAAACCCATACCTTGCTTACAAGTTTACTCACATTGGGTTCAATCAATCCACTATACTTGCACTACGTAACTTTCACACTTGATTGAATCCTCCTGGCCCTCTCTGAATTAACACTTTCATGGTATCATTTGACCATTAGAGTCTATCAAAGTCAATGCTATCTAACACCATAATCCTTATGACCCCTTCTAGGTTTGTATGCTAAAGTACTATCTCCTTGAAGATGATACTGGCTTGTCTCCCGTAACCCTCATAGCAATTTAGCATATATCATTGCCCTCCTAGCAACTTCTTTAATGAACAATGCCTCTCTCTTTGCATTTCTTAAGTGACATTCCTCCTCTTGAAGACTCCTTCTTTAAGCCCATCCTCATGATGGCTCCCCTACATCAATGGCATTGATGGGGGTTGATCATTAAACATCCTCCACTTGAGGTCAAGTTTCACTTTATATGTGCACTAGCAATTGTGAATCTCATGGTCATTGTTACAAAGTCTATCTTGCGACTATGTAATGCTAGTCTACTATGCCTTGAGGTCATTATTGCTACTCTATTAAGTGACTATGTAGCTCTAGCTCACTACATGGGTACCAATGCTGCTTGTCATATGACTATGATGTGCTAGCTCCCTAGTGTCTTGTTTCAAATCTTATGGATCAGTGCTACAACTTGCTCTTCACATCCATAGATTGTGTATAATGAATCTCTTTTGGATCATCTAATTCCCTACTGGGTTTACTCCTCTGAGTAAAATCCATGTTCTCTAACACAATTTTGGACTCTTCTAACAAGATTTGTCTGCTTAACACATCACAAAAGATGTGCCATCCTCCAAGATATGTCTACTATCTATTATGGCCATGCTTTCTCAAGCACAATTGTGGCTTATCCCTCTAGGTTTTACCGACAACTGATATATCCCTCATGGGAATGGTCAAGCTTTCTCTATAAGATCAAGGCTTCTCCTAGGGCTTCCTCCCGCTAGATAGGCCATTAATTCACTCACTCTCTTGAGTGGTTTGCATTCCTCAAATGCCTACTATAAATGAGTGTATAATCAATGTCCTGTGCTATACAGCAAGTCCACCAACTTTTGCCTATGCTTGCACTCGATGCACTGTTAACATTTCCTCAAATGCAATATCTTACACACTAGCCCTCGAATTGCTCTAACCTTTTGCACCTCACTCGAGCAAGTCCTTAGTAGCATTTCTTCATTATTTTCCATGAGTGTCTGCTTGACTCACAAACTCCACATGCTTTCAACAAGCCAACTTAACTCCATATTATTGTTACTCTATTAAATGACTATGTAGATTTAGCTCACTATGCTGGTATTATTACCACTTGTCATGCAACTATGATGTGCTAGCTCCTTAGTATCTCATCTCGAATCTTGTGGATTAGCACTGTAGCTCACTCTCCATAAATTGTGCACAATGAATCCCTCCTAGATCATCTCATTCCCCTTCGGCTTTACTCCTTCTAGTAAAATCCATGCTCTTTAACATGATTTTGGACTCCTCTAACAAGATTTGTCTACTCAACATATCACAAAAGATGTGCCATCCTCTAGAATATGTCTACTACCTGTTATGGCCATGCTTTCTCAAGCGCATTTGTGGCTTAGCCTTCTAGGCTTTGTTGACAGCTAACATGTCCCTCATGGATATGGTCAAGCTTTCTCTTTAGGACCAAGGCTTCTCTTGGGGCTTCCTCCTGCAAGATAGGTTGTCAATTCACTAACTCCCTTAAGTGGTTTGCATTCCCTCAAATGCCTACTATGAATGAGTGCATAATTAATGTCTTATACTATATAGTAAGTCCACCAACTTTTTCCTATGCTTGCACTCGATGCATCATTAACATTCCCTTAGATGCAATATCTCACACACTAACCCTTAAATTGCTTCAACCTCTTGCACCCCTCTTGGTCAAGTCCATAGTAATAGTTATTCACTATTTCCCATAAGTGTCTGCTTGACTCACAAACTCCACAGGCTTTCGACAAGCTAATTCTACTCTACAATGCTGCTACTCCATTAAGTAACTATGTAGCTCTAGCTCACAATGTGGGTATCATTGCCACTTGTCATGTGACTATGATGTGGTCACTCCCTAGCATCTCATCTCAAATCATATGGATTAGCGTTACAGCTCACTCTTTGCATCCATAGATTGTGCACAATAAATCTCTCATGAATCATCTTATTTCCTTCTAGGTTTACTCCTTTGAGCGAAATCCATATCCTCTAATATGATTTTGGACTCCTCTAACAAGATTTTTCAACTCAATACATCATAAAAGATGTGCCATCCTCCAGGATATGTCTACTATCTGTTATGGCAATGCTTTCTCAAGTGCAACTATGGCTTAGTCCTTCAGGCTTTGCCAACAGCTAATATATCCCTCTATGGACATGGTCAAGTTTTCTCTCTCAAGTGGTTTGCATTCTCTTGAATGCCTACTATGAATAAGCACATAATTAATGTCTCATGTTGTACAATAAGTCCACCAACGTCTACCTATACTTGCACTCGATGCACTGTTAACATTCCCTTGAATGTAATATCTTACACACTAGCCCTTGAATTGCTCTAATCTCTTGCACCCCTCTTGGTCAAGCCTTTAGTAGCATTTCTTTGCTATTTCAGTGTTTGCTTGACTCACAAACTCCACATGCTTTTGACAAGCTAACTTTACCCTAATAATGGCCACCTAATTTGCTCTCTCTAGCATAACCAAGCTCTGATACCTACTATCATGGGCTTATGATTCTCTAGTTAAAACCATGCGGCACATGATGCCTACTTTTGGCTAACATACCAGCCTTCCAATAAATTTAAGTCATACTTGGATAGAAATTTGGGGCATTGAGGATTTTGTTGCCCATATAACTAAAATCCCATACATAACATGTCCATAAGCTAACATGAGTGTGAATTGAAGCATTAGCATATATCAAGTCTCAAAAAATATACTACACAAGAAGCCTCTAGTACATATCAAGAAGGGACTTTTTAAAAATAAGGATAAGGATAACTTCATTTTATTAATTTATGCCTCATTACATAGTTTTATATATGTAGGGGAGTATCTCTAAGCTCCACACTTTGTTCCTTAGCCCGAGTCACAATGCCCATCAGGTCACCAATTCGCCCCCTTAAAGAGCATTCTAAGCATAAGCCCTATCGATAGGAGTAGACATACTTTTTTCTAGTTCACATAAGGACTTTTCTTTTAGCTTCTAAGGGCTTTAATACACCATCTCATATGGATGTAAAGATAAAAATGCAAGGATTGCAACCATATACTTTTCTACTCGTATTGTATAAACGATCGATGCTAAAAAGACACAAATACCTCCAAAATGGGAAAATTTCAAATAAATAATCTATAAATACATTTGCTCCCAAATTCACACCATAAGGCCCCCTTTTGTGCTTGATTTGTATGCCAAAATTTATCTAATGTTGAGCACATTTGCCTATCAAATTGGTTCACAAAGCCAACTTGTGATTGGGCAAACATAGATCAAGCATATTCATCTTTCATTACACTTATCCACCTTGAAGAATTAAGACTAGATATGGCTAGGGTAAACATAATGGGATCAGTATCTTCATTAACATCATATTCATGTTCTTGCAAGTAGATTACATAATCATTTGAAATTACTGGTTTGCATGTTTTGTTAGATTTCCTCTAGGGAATGTCTGTAACTAGTTCCTTTGGTTCCATATCTTTTGTCATAGGTTGTACTAGATTAACATGTGGGATGGTGGAAGATAATCTTACAACTTGTGGCACTAATGGAATTATGACACTTTTCCCCCTGAAAGTAGTGATGTGTGATACCTAACTCCCATTATCTAGCTCATCCTTAAAATAAATGGCTCTATTTGATTTGATCACTCTAGTTGTATGAGTTTGACAATAGAATTTGCTATCTCTTGATTCACTATAATAGCCTATGAAGAGCCTAGAGATGGTTTTAGAATCTCTTTATTAAGGGAATATAAGGTTTTACCTCTACCTTGCAACCCTAGACATGAAATTGACTTAGACTAAGCTTTTCACCATTTAATTACTCATAAGGAGTCTTAGGAACTAACTTGCTTGGCACATAATTCAAAATGTAGGTAGCAATCTTTAAAGCATCACCCTGTAAAAATTTCAACAAGGAAGAATGAGCAAGCATACATCTAACCATGTCCTTGAACGTTTGGTTTCTCCTTTTTGCTATACCATTTTGTTCAAGTGTTCCAAGCATCATATAACTAGCTTCAATACCACACTCTTGCCAATATCTAGCAAATGGGCTTAGGTTTCTGCTAGTCTCATCACACCTACTATAGTATTCACCACCTTTATCATAGTTGAGACCTTTAATTTTTTTTATTATGTCTAAGCTTAACTACAATTTTTAAAGCTTTGAAAGCATTCAGTGATTCATATTTTCCAATGAGTAATTCTACCTATCCAAATTTGAAGTGATCATCTATGAAAGTGATGAAGCATTTGTAGCCACCCATGGCAGTAGGGGCAATAGGCCCATTGATGTCTATGCAAATTAATTCTAGGGCTTCCTATTTTCTACTTCTTTTCCCCTTTTCTAGCATTAGAAGGGAATTTTCTTTTGATGTAGTATACACATGTATCAAAATCTAGAAAATTCAAATCATGCAAGAACCCTTCTTTTATCACTTTTGCCATTCTCTCTGTAGAGCTATGTCCCAGATACTACACTAAATAATTTTATTTTTAACAAAATTTTATGTAAATAGTCCAACAATAGGTGGATACACAATTACACATTATTTAATGGTATAATATTAATTACTAATAATTCCTACAAATAACACTTAATAAAATGGGAAAAATTAATATAATAATTTTAAATGTCTTGCAAAGTACTTTAATAAGCAAAATGACAATAAAATTACAACAAAGATGCATAACTCAATTAGTGGAATAGAATGATCTTGAACTTGTGGTTTTGGATCCAATATTAGGTGAGGTGATTCTTTTTACCATAGTCCAAATCTTCATCTTCCCTACCCATTTGAGTAAAAACATATCTGTTTGTTTGGATTTGAACTAGTTTAATTTTGTAAATTTTCAACCACTTTTTTCGTGCAACATTTACATTAGAAATTTATTTTTCTTATTTACCCACCCATTAATTTAAGGAAAAATAGAAGCTATTAATCATATAAAAAATCCACAATTACTTGGCTCCAAAATGATTTTCATTGAAAAAAATTAGTTTTAAAATTGTTTCAACACCAATTGATTTGTATATTTTATTTATGAGAACCAATCTCAATTAATGCTCCTAAGAACTTTGTAAGAAAATGCCTAGATAATTCAAGTTTGAATGTATTTTATTTCAGTACCCAAAAAAGTATTTATGGGAAAAAATTTGTGTCAAGCTTGATTCGAGCCATTTTTTTTCTTCAAATTGATAGGTGGGGAAAAAATTAAATTATGCTCCATTTTGAAGTAAAAGCATCGATCCCCTTTGCTCGAATTCTACTCAATTTTTTTGTAACACCAAATCACAATTATTCCTCAAATTGATGAGTGAGTTCTATTCTTATTCAGATTCATGCCTACAGATTCAATCTAAGAATATTTAGACACTAAATTCATAATCAGTACAATTCAACATAAGATAATATCATAAAACATTAATCAATAAATTCTAATATTTTTAGGCTATGAAAATTTTAAACTTTTAACATTACTAATTCATCAATACCACTAATCCTATATTAGCAATTTCTACCAATGATTCTCAATTTCAAACAACCATATTACATAATTTTAGGCTCTGATACTAACAATAAAATGAAGTATAAATTTGAAAATATACAATGGAATTATGTTAATATGACATGTTTGAATTGCAGATTACAAACAAGAAGAAATTACTAATAAGCTTTACCTAAATTCGTAATATTTTCTATTAGGCTGATTTGGGCAATTGATAGAATCCCTCCTCTAGCAATCCTTAGTCTTTTCAATTTTGGTAAAAACTTTACAATTTTCTAATAAGAGAAAATATTCTTTGACTAGTAACACAAAATAGGGACCTATCATTTTAATATAATATCTAGGTTAGGATCCTACCCATCATAGGATCCACCCAAAATCTATAGTTTGGATTTAATATCCATAAAAGCCTAGCATATAGTGTCACAAAAGGAACCTAATTATTCATTTTGACGTTAAACTTTAAATGATATATAAAATATAGACAATCAAAATTATAGATTTCTAGCATATTCAGCATTAATGGTGCTTAGGATCAAGGCCCCAAGGACTGAGACAAGTCAGCTTACATTCCCTTAACTAATGAAACTATAGCCAAAATTCCTTCAGCTTACATTGGTGATTTTGATACATTCTTTGCATTAATGCTAAGTCTAGTCCTTATTTTTAAAAGATTTATAATTTGTTTTAATGATAATAAATTTTTTGAATAAATTAATTGTATTAAATTTCAATGCTCTTGCCTTGAAAAGCCTTGAATCACTTATTGAAAACTTAGATTAAGTTTAGGATTAATTTGATGTAAAGGTTAACATTTATTTAAATTTAGCTCAAGGTTTAAGTTGATTTTTTAAGAAGTATTTATCTTAAAGATTTGTATAAAGATTTTTTGGAAAATTTCTTCAAAAGTATTTCACCATGTTCTTAAATGTTTTCAACAAGTTTTACACTTGGAAAGTATACTTTTGATTTGAAAAAAAAAAAGGTTTTGAAATTGTTTAGAAACATTTTTACTCAAAAATTTCAAAACAATATTTTAAATTTTGCAAATCCTGGACTTGCAAGTCAAATCATAGCCCTTTGGATTTTGCCATAAAGCATTGCATTACTTGTGATTCAATTTGCAGTTTTTGAACTGTACACATTAATCAAATCATAGGCCTTTGAATTTCACCCCAGAACATTGCATTGCGGGTGATTCGGTTCGTAATTTGTGTACTATGTACATGAGTCAAATCACACCATCTTAAAGCAAGTCACATGAGTTGAATCACAAATCGACTCATGAAGATAATTTTTTTCTTGTTCACAAAAAACCTTGCATTCTTCATGAGTTGACTCGAGAGCTGACTTGTAATTCAAAATTTACCCGACATGATTCAACTCATGAGTTGACTTAGATTGAGTAAATTTTGATATAAAGGTCACTTACTACTTTATCACTATAAATAGCTTATACTATCATTTCTTTAGTGCGAACCCTAAATCCCAAGAGGTAATATTACCTATTTCTTCATAGCTTCATCTATTTACTCTTACAACTTCTTGAGCTAGATTTGAGTGATTATTTACCTCTGGAGCTTCAATTTACATTACAAACTTTTACGTTTTTGTTATTTTCTTTCATGTTATCTAAAATTTCTAGGTAAAATTTGAGGCTATCAAACCTAAGCTAGAAAAAGTGTAGTATCTCCTGTGCTCTTAGCTTTGAATAAGGTATCTTAAAGGGATTCCAGTTGTTGGGGCATACAATTGTTATGGAGGCTTCTCCTTGTGTTGGATTCAAACTTGGAGGGACAAATCTTAATGGAACCAAGCTTGTTTTAAGCTTAAAAAGTGGATGTATACCTTAGAATTTGTATTTAAATCTCTCTATTCCTATTCTTTTATTTTGCTACAATCTTTTTTTTTTCACTTTATATTCTTGATACATTATTATTCAAGTTAATGTTGAGTAACCAATGTGTTGAGTTTTAGATTGTTCGAATTAGTTTATAAGATTGTTAATCATTTGTTTTCAAAGTATTAAAATTATTTGAAATTTGAAAAGAGATTTCAAAAAATGATTTAAAAAGTTGTAAAATCCTAAAACTAATTTAACTCTCTTGTTTTGGAATAGTTGGCTACTGGAAGAATTGAGAGGACGAGGCTAAGAGTCTTCAAATGAAGCCAAAATCAAGATAAGGCACAACCACAACCTTAAGATGGCCATATTATCTCAATGTTGATAAAAAGAAAAGATGGTATGCTACAGACTCAGGTTAGAAGGAGATAGAGGGTTTGAGGCAAAACGAAGGTAATTTATGGGCAACCATTATTCTGTTCATAAGCAGAAAGACACTCCATTAGCATCACAGTTAAGACTTGAAGAGAGATTAGTAAACAAATTCAGAGTATGCAAATTGTATATATTAAGTTAAACTTTAAGTTTGTACCATAAAAGTCTTAATTAGAGGCATCTCAATATTAACTAAAGTGGATTAAATAGTTGGTCCAAAATCTATTTTGGTGAATGAAGTCCCTTTTAACTCATATATTTAGATAAAGATTAAGACTCTATTTATTATATTAGAAGATATTTTTCTTAAATTTCATTTATTTATATATAAGTGAAAGACTTTTATACTACTTATATATCTTATGATTAAAAAAAAAATAATGTATGATGTCATGGTATTGGAGGAAAGTAATTTATTCTCTAAAAAGAGGATGCTATTTTTCATCACATTCTACACATTCAACATTAAATAAGTAGAATATTTCCTATTATTTTAATATTTTATAACTATAAAAAAAAGTAAATAAAATAAAAATGTTTTCTGTCAAAACATCTATACCCAAGATCTTTTGAGAATTTCCATAGTTAGGAGACATAAAGCAATAATTTTAACTCTTTGAGGTGTGGGATCTCTTGTCTGTATATGCAACCAATTTGAGTTTAAGCAAATCAAATATATGGAAGGCTCAGATTAGGATTTCTGGCGTGCTAAGTATCCAATGCTGTGTCTGTTGTATGCATCAGTATTCAGTCATAATCTGGACTTTGGACCGACCTAATTAAAAAGCATTACCATAATCAAATATCCACTATTTTCTGCTGCCAATCTAAAATTGGCCAAGATTCATAAGTATCCAAGGTTCATATTCCTTGGAGATCCTCTGACGTTCTCCAATCCCTGTATCATTCTGTGGGAAGTCCTTAAAATTGATCAATGCACATATTACAATTCTAAAATGGGATTCACTTTTTCTAGGTATGCTCAGTTTTTCTTTAACATTATAATAACATTGTTGTACTAAATACAATGCGTTAATAATTTTACTTGGTGTTTACTGTCTCATTATCCACTGTTGCATAAGTGCATGAATAATCACAATTTTTTTTTTTTTAATTTTGCCTACAACGCATTCGGAGGTTATTATCAGATCAGCATTGGAGAAACTTTAAACCTGTTGTCATTTCTTTTATAATTCTCGTCGGACTTTAACCATAGTGTTATCTATCAGTTAGTTGCGCATTTGTTTTTTATATTGATCGTTCTTCAAGCACTCTTAGCCCTAATATATCATGCATTGTTATCAATTTCATCATCTGAATTTCGGGTTACACATTCAAACCGGATGTGAATAAAATGCCATGCATGATCATTTTATCTCTGTTTAACATCACAAACACATGGAGTAAAGAACGTGAAAACACAATCACAGTGCAAAAGTAAAACTA
Organism: Saraca asoca; assembly: GCA_026873985.1. Taxonomy (NCBI): domain Eukaryota; kingdom Viridiplantae; phylum Streptophyta; class Magnoliopsida; order Fabales; family Fabaceae; genus Saraca; species Saraca asoca. Next base: position 4,258 of record JANHAO010012504.1, on the reverse strand, counting down.
CAACCAAACTCAACCTGCATTGCTTTATCACTTGTGTCAGAACACGATGACAAAAGCATGTGTCTATTATTAATCTCAAAGTATTAAGGTTTGGTAAAATGATGCGCTGGCTTCAACATTTCTTTTGCCTTTGCTGCTCAACTCTGCCACTGAAATTAAGGAAAAACCGACAGTAGCTTCAACATTCCATCAGTAAGCAACGCATATGCCACTCGACGCCAGCGCAAAGGCATATCCTAGAAAACCACTTTCGAGATTTGATAACAACGCATCAGCCGCTAGTTAATGATCCTAGCTATCACTGAAGTTAACGCACATATGGAATGTTAGAAACAACGTTCCAAAAGTACTGATATACTCTAAATATACACTTTTTTTTTTTTTACTCTGTTTGAATTGAATTTTGTTATTCATGAATCAATTTTATAGAATTCAAATATAATAGAAATTCTATGTTCCAATTTAAGACATTGAAGATTATAACTGACTTATTTTTATCGGATGGAAATAAGAATATATGTTGTAATTGAAATATGTAAATATTTCTCGAACGTTTTTTTTCAACTTTTGCAAATTTTCTAACAACTATGATTTAGAAAAATGGAGATAAAATTGGTATTTTTTAATGATCTAATAACATCTGATATTGTTTTATGAGATTTTCTCTTCTTAGTATTTTGGATTTGAATTGAAACTTTCATCTATGTATATTAAATGACATATTACTACTGCTATAGTAAAAACACAAAATATGAAAATAAGATCTTGCTCAATTGTGTAAAGTGGATGGCCCAAAAGCCCTAATTGGCTGCCAGCTATAGTCGACGGTCTCATAATTGCTTCAACTTCAAAATCTTACATCGATCAGGATTTCCAACATTACATGCACACACACTAGTGGTTGTGAGGTTGTCTATTTCATAAAAACGCTAATTAAGAAGTTCAAAAGATAGAAAGAATGTGTTATAAAGAGAAATGTAAAGCATGAGTAATCGGGAAATGTTTTCACATTATATGCACGACTTGGTTGAGCAGTTAAGAAAGATGCCAATTGTACTAGTAGAGTTATTAGGAATTTGTTGTTGAGAATTAGACAAAAAGGAACCGAATGAACATTAGGTTAACGCTGACTAAACAAATTATTATTGATATAGTCGATCAAATTTTAAATTACGTGGTTTGGTATTGGTATCATATCAACTCTTCTATGTGTTAGAATGTTCTGCTTCAAGCCTATCATATACATAACGCACCGTGTTGATGGACATATAGCACTGTATTGATACAAACAAGTGTACTTTGTAAATTGTATGGAAAGCAAATTAGTCTTGGTTGATCAGCAAATAAATCTTGAAACATCTCAAATTGTCATATAATATCCGGTAAATTAGTTTAAATTTAACTATAGATAATAGAAATCATTATTATTATTATGCAACCATGATTTGTTAATGTAGAAAGAAGTATTTGTATTTTCTATCTCTCAAATCTCGTTAATAACATCAAGATTTATACAGCCATGATATTAGAATGACTAAAAATATTCTTAAGATTGATACTTGGAAATCAATAAGTGGGAGAGTTGCATGTATTTTAGTGTGGACATGTGTTCTTACTAACTTTCTTAAAATCCCATGCTGTTATATGTATCATTTAAAATATTCCACACATTTTCAAATTTTACCCCACTAAAATGTTAAAACATGTCACATTCACAAGTTATAAGATTTCATTATTTTTAATTAAATTTGATATTTTTTATAATTATTATAAAATACTAAATTCATACAAAACTAACTAAATCTTGTTGAATTAATTAATTGTTAATTGTGTGAGATTTTTTTCTTTTTAAACTAGAATGTAATTTAAAATATGATGTTATAGTTTTTTTTTTTCAACAATAAAGTGATGTCTAAATTAATTTATTACTTGTACTAGTTTTTTTTTTTTTTTTTACAATAAAATGACGTACGATTCAATTTGGGGACACATATATGTCAGTTGTGTTTACCCCTTGCCTCTTGTGGAGGAGAAGATTCTTACATTAAAAGGGAGAATCCACTTTGCATGGGATATGATTATATGCATTGTTTACCTTATCCGTCATTGAGCCTCGGTGTTTATCTTCTTTCTATATGGGACCACTAATTAATTCATTTTCTGCAAAATACAGCCATTCTCTTCCATTTAAAAATCCTCAAATGCTTATGATCATGGTCGACTGACCAAAAACTAATTAAATAGACAATGTTCATGCTTCGACAATTTATAATTACTAATTAATTAACTCGATTGTTATGAGATTATTGTTTATTGCTAACACTAATATTGGTGTCTTGATATAAGAAAAAAAGGATAAATTATAATATGATGTATAATCGGATGTATGAAAAATCATTGTTCTCATTTTTTATATGAAAATAAAAATATTTAAATATACATATACTACTTAAGAATTTGGAGATCTTGAGCTCTTAGACAATTTTCTATTTTTACGTATAATATAATGTTTTATATTCAATTTAGGGTTTTAACATACCAAGGCATCTTACCGCCTTTATTAAAATACACATTTTAGATACTACTTTACGATGGTAATGTTAGTGATAAATCATGATAAACATATATTTAACTAAGGGTTAATAATCTAACAAAATAGTTGAAGTTTAATTTAATTAAGGCATTAGATGAATAAAAGATTATTTTGCTCTTTTGGTTATTTATAAATAAAAAATATGAATTTAATTTATTATTTTAAATATTTTATTCTCTTATTTAAATTTTCTCTAATTTAAATATCAAAAAAAAAAACTTTGATAATTTTCATCACTTAAACTATTTCACAAGCGACTTCCGATCATTTTACACAACTTAGAAAGTTTAAAGCGTTGATCACGTTGCATAAGGAGACATCTCAACCGGATTATCAATTTCTAAGCCATTCATTTATCATGTTGTATTTGAGAATACATATTGCTAGGTATACTTTAAAAGATTGTTTAACTACCAATTTTTTTAATGATTTGTACACAAAACATTACTTATCAGAGATGACATATATCCCTCCTTTTGTCCTTTTCGTCCTGTTTAATCTTCATTTGGCATTTTATTAAATCATATTTGTATTTAGGTATAAAAGTTTTAGATGCAGTTTAACGATACTAAATTGTAATAAAAGTTTGGTTGTTGTTATTGTAGATACGTCGATAATAGAATCGGGTGGAAATTGCTAAATGCCTTTTCCAAATTTAGATTGGTTGGATTTTATCATCACCAACTCTAAAACTTAGAAATTAAATTTTTATATTATACAAAATTTGGAATTAACATTTATCTTCACTTAATTAATTATTTTATTAAATTACATATTTTTCATAAATTTTTTAAATAAGAATCACAATATTATTGTATATTGTTTATCATGTCATTTTTTCATACATAATTTCTATATTGTATAATTAATAGAAATTAAATTAGGTATATAGAATTTTAATTAAATATATTAATTGACTATTAATTTTAATTCTAAACTAATAAATGTATTACATATATTTTGTTAGAGAGACTTGTTTCCTCATATATATGGCATGAAACTCAAATTAAATGTCATATTTTATCATTAAAAATATGGTTTTTGTGATATAAGATCAAAGAATAGTTAGAATCAATAACACATTTAGTGCTTGCTTTGTGCCTTTTAAAAGAAGAATTAAGACCTCAACAATGTATATGTTATCAGTAGAATTTGCCATTGCGAAGTGGGCTAGCAAAAGCCCAGAAGGAGCCAACTATGGTGAAAGAAACGAGCTTGCCAGATCACACGGTCATTGTGCAAAGAACCTCAGCTCATTGAGGATCCAAGCTCGCTGACTAAACAAGCTCGAGGTTGCAAGCCAACAGCAGTGACCGGTATCGAACCAAATCAAGATTAGTAATTTGTAAAACAGATTGCATTACTCTACTTGTAGCATAGAGAAATACCAGGTTAAGCCCTTGGATCTTCTAATAATAACAATCAAATTAAGAGATAAATGAAGGGGGGTTGGTTTCCAGCAGCTAAACTGATAGGAAAGCAATAAGGTAGAAACTGTTACAAAATGTAAATGATAACCAGTCCAAAGGAGTCCTTAAACTTGAGATTAATCCATCATTTATCACTAAGTATTCATTCATTTGTTGATCATATTTTTGGCCTTAAATCATACAAGAAGCCTTAGAATGATTAATGAACTATTTACTAGTTAAGCACATAGCATTT
>JANHAO010012503.1:0-16363 GCA_026873985.1 Saraca asoca | reverse complement strand
TGACTAGTGTCATTTTGGTGTAGAAGTTATAAATCATTAATAATCAACCTCACAATCCTATAACTCTTTATAGGATTGATTAAATAAACTTCTCACTATGGATATCATCTTAATATGCAATAAATAAGAAATGTAATGAAAGGTAAATAAATAATCTCATATAATATTAAATTAATATAGAGAGTACAATCATAGATACAATAGAGCTTAATCCTAATTAGCTCTAGGGTACCTATCTTAGACTAACAGTAACGAGATGGCAGGGGGCACGAGTTGCTTCCTCAACGCTTGGTATTGACTGAGGAATTTTTCTTGGCATTCCTCTCAGCTGTTGATGCTGCAAGCTGGGAGATTCCTGAACCAAGCTCGAGGTGCATCTCCTAATGTGGCCAGGAAAACGTGGCATTTGACCAGGGAATTAGTTTTCTAAAGGTCCATTTGGATGTTGAACATGTTCAGGTGGCTTCGTGGATCACTATCCCCGTTATACAGCAGAACCATGGGAACTTTAAGCTTGTGCGAGAAAGGTTCTGACTCAATCTCCTTAGAAAAGGGGGATTGTCCCTCAGGGTGTCCCTGATTACTTTAGCCTTGAGAGTGTTCTTCCAGTTGCTTCACCCTCTGCAGTAACTCCTCCATCAGTTGAGTTAACACTTCTAAACACTCGCTAGAAGGCCGATGACTCTTCCTACCCTCCTGGTCGCGTGAGTGACGATCTGATATGCGCTGTTGGTTGACCCTGTTCGAGCTTTTAGCTTGCTGCTGCTGGTGACCATTCTTGGGTGTCATGACTTCAGCTTGTCTTTATACACATCGAGTTTGCGCTTGTGCCAACACCTTAAACGCTTCAACCATTTCTTTTACTATATTTTCCAATGCCTCTTGGCGTCAGTGCCAAGCTTGCATTTCACGGCTCCCAAGCATAGTAACAGCAGGTTGGTGGCGAATAGAGGAGGGCAAGCCGTTAACAGTCTTGGCCATAGAAGAACTTGTCGTATGATCTTCAAAATGGTTATCGATGACCTGAGACTTCCTAATAGCTTTTCCTTTGGCCATTACGATAGGACATAGGATGAACCTAAATGCAGAGAATCAACCAAAATGTAGATGAGGCCCCACGGTGGGCGCCAAAATATTGACGGTGGATTTTGGTTCTGTTAGAATCCAGCCAACAGAAGAGGTTCTTTTGGGACTCAAGCTACAATCTGATTCCAATCGCAGTAGATAAATGCAAAAAGGCAAGAAGAAGAAGATGAGCAACAAGAAACACAAGGCTTTTAATGTGGTTCAACAGATTCGAACAGTACCGGACTCTACATCCACGGTAGTATATTGATATGGAAGAATTTCTACAGAGTTTCAGTATGGTTTTTCAGCCTTAGCTTGCTTACAAAGTGCTCCTTCCTCCTATTTATAGAGGAGATGAGGCTACAATAGTAAATTTACAAATTGTGAATATGTTACATCATGTAGTGTATGTATAAGACAAAACATATCTTTTAATTCGACTATTGTAGATTATTTTCTATAGGTGGGACCTTTGTCTGCTCGGGTCTGACATATGCTTGTCTCCTGCCCAACGAGCCTCTTGCTGAAGGCTGCACCTCGCGACCCAAAACCCTCAGCCGAGGGTCACTGCTGCTTTTCAAATAGTGAGGTCAGGTTGGTTTGAGTTCACACAAAATCGGCTATTGAACAAGCGAATTGGGGCTAAGGCGTCCTCAGTCCCTTAGCGAGCTGTGAATCTACTGTTACTTTGGGCCTTTTGCTAGTCCATTTAGGAAATCCTGAATTCCGCATATAAGAATATATTTCTAATAAAAAATTTGTGAGAAATATGAAAAAATTTCACAAAAATATATATAAGTAGAATTTTTTATGCCATAATTATCCTAAATTTAAATATTTATATATGCTAAATGCATTACATGATTTAAAATAATTTGTAAATAATTAAGTTTATTATTTTTATCATTTATATTTCAAATTTAAATCATATTATAAATGATTTTAATTTGATCATATATATTTTACGTCTAAAAAGTTAAATCATATAAAAGAGTAAGTATAAGTTTTCAAAAAGATTAACGTCATGCTTTGTTTTTGGAATGAAATGTTTTTCCACACAATTTGTTTTTAAAATATTAAATTAACTGACTTAGACTTGTTAATGGAATGTTTTTAAAAATTATATTTATTAATACAATCATCAAACAGTACTCCATTAAATATTGGAACAGCTTCTCCGACCTTCACATGGCTTGTACCGAGCCTACTCGTGCAGTTTTTCTTTTTCCTTCTTGTGTGTGTGTGTGGACATATGCATGTAGAATGTAGATTGCTTCCGCAAATCGCAATCAATCCATGACAGCTCTCTGCTGTATCAGAAAGATATTTGACACATAGACTATCAAACAGCGAACAAGAAGAAAATGCCAACCCCGAAGACAGCCAAATTATGGATCCACACCGATATCTGTGTTTCTCTTTTATAGCAAAACTGATAAAATTACAAGTATAAGAGTATGTTTTCTAGGTATCAAGTCGTCGTTGTAGTATAGTGGTGAGTATTCCCGCCTGTCACGCGGGCGACCCGGGTTCGATCCCCGGCAACGGCGATTGCCGTGGTTTTGTCTAATTTTGTTTTCCTTTCATGCTATCCTTGTCAGGAAAACCTCACGAAGCTCAAATTCAACGTTTCTCTCTGCTAGTACTACATTTGTATCTTCGATCTCCTATCAAAACCTAATTTTTCACCCAGAAAAATGAACCTTGCTTCAATATCATCAATCAGCACCCTCAACTGCCGTCGTTGTTTTCTCTTCTCAAATCCCCTAACTACGTTTTCGTCTCAGTTCTGCAACAATAAGAAGGCTTCAGCCATGGCAGCTTCAATGACTACAGGAGCATCTTCCGCCACAGACGCAGTGAAGCCCAAGCAGAAGGACCCATGGTTAATTGTTGGCCTTGGTAATCCTGGCAAAAGGTTCGCTGGTACTCGCCACAATGTCCGTAGGCTCCTAATTGTCTCTCTCTGTATCTTTGTTTGTTTGTTTGGTTTTTTTTTTTTTTTTTGGATATGGATTCCACTGTAAGTTTGTACTGATAGTTGGTAGAGGCATAGTCACCGTTAGAAGTAGTTATGCATTGCTGATTTGTTTGAGATCGGAAGGCTGCTGCCAAAGTCAGCTACTTAATGTCTCAGCTAAATTGCCTTGTCTGTTTAGTGGTTTAATTTGGTCGTTAATTATGTTCATGTAGTAATGTTCAATACTATGTGCTAGTAGGATCATTAACATGCAAAAACATCAAGTATCCATACTTCTTTATCCTTAGTTTGGTGAAATTGGGCTAAGGTTTAGGTTTAAAAAATATCTAATTGATATATGCAGTTGTAATGGGACTTCCATTGACTTTTTGTGTTGCCCTTTAAGATTTGTGATTGTTTGATACTTGGTAACTGTGTATGCTGCATAGCTACTTGAGAGTTTGCAACTAGTTTCAATTTTCAATCTCTGACTTGACTTTGGTGCTATATTTCAGGTGGGTTTCGAGATGGTTGACATTATAGCTGAAGCTGAAGGGATACCTTTGAGCAGTGTTTCCTTCAAAGCCCTATTTGGAAAAGGTTCAAACTTGCTTTCTCTTTTGATTAATGCATTGTACACCTTATAGCTTGAAATGTATCATATTACAAGTATCCAAATATATAGAATATTTCAGAAATTTAATGGTCACATATAGTTTTGATTCAGGATTAGGGGTTGAAATCGGAAAGATGAAATTAAATTTTTTATATGCATTACGTCAAGCTTCATGATAAATATTGATTGTAAGTTGTATTCCTGTCTCAGGCTTAATCGGTGATGCCCCAGTTATACTTGCAAAACCCCAAACTTTCATGAATTTGAGCGGTGAGTCTGTAAGTATGCTATCTGGAGAATCTCCTATGTAATAAAGTGTTAGACCACCGATGCAGACAGGAGAATACCATTATGTTATAATTGCCAACCTGGTGACTTTTAAGGACTAAGGGGGGTCAGATCCTATTGCATAGCTAACATTGATTGTTGGAGAAATCCTCTGCTTGACCTTATATTTTCTGTTGGATCTATAGATTTGTTACTCAAATTTTGGGCCTATTTGTTAAAACTTGTATTCACAAACTATTGGAAAATCAAGGAAACCAATTGCAGTTAATATCATCTTAAGATCCCCTTAAAGTAGTGCTTCATAGTTATAGTTAGTCAACTGATTTTCCTTTACTAACTGTTTCTTTTATTTTGATGCTAACTGTTTTTTGTTCAAATCCATTCTAAAGGTGCGGGCCATTGTTTCATATTACAAAATTCCAATGAATCAAGTACTTGTGGTAAAACATCTGTGGCGTGACTGGTATGTCATTTTTCATTGTGAGTATAAGTATAATCTTCTTACAGTCTATAGTTATTTATTTTCCTGCACAGATCTTTGATGACTTAGATCTTCCTTTTGCAAAATTGCGGCTGCTGCCAAAGGGTGGGCATGGAGGTCACAATGGGTAATTACATAATCTTCTATACTTGTGCTCTTTGAACCTCAGCATTTGTTTTTAATTCCATTATTGGTAAGGAAAAATCAGCTTCGTCTTGTAATCCTCTGAAACTGACCGTCTACTATAAGGGACTTTCAAAATTGGCTTCCTTCTTATCCTACCCTCTGCCTATGTTTTATTCTATACATGTGATTCAGCATATGCCGTGGATGATCTTAGAAAGTAATATTAGTAATTAGGTTATATTACGAGCTTAGGTTATGTTATGGGCTTACTTGTAATGCATCCAAAGCTCAGGATTTTAGAGTTTTTATGTTTTTTGGGAGCTCTATATATATAGAACATTAGGTTAAGTCTTATATAATTTGGCTGTCTTATTTGTTTCTGTTAGATTATGTAAATATGTATTGTATCATACTTAGGTTATCTTATATAAAGAGTCTAGCCTAGTTAGCTCAAGGCTGGTTAGGATCTAGTCAATAGGACCCATCTAGTATGTATGTATATATGTATATATATACTGCTATTCATAATTAATCAGATTAGAAGAATTATTTTTCCTATGTTCTTATCTCTCTCTCTCTCTCTCTCTCTCTCTCTCTCTCTCTATCTACATGGTATCAAGAGTTGGTTCAAAAAATTTTTTTTTTTCTGAGCAACCCTAAAATTTCCCAAAACTGAATCCCATGTCTTCTGTCTGCTTGTCCTCTCCCTGTTGGCTTTACTTTGTCACCTTCCAATGTCTGATTGGACCTCTGACCGGATCACCGTGATAGGCTTTCCTCTGCCAGCCTACCCTTGGAGTGTTGTCACCGAATGAAACCCCACGCACTGTCACATGCCGCCAATCTACAGCATATTTGCATTGCAGATCTAACCATCTCCGGCAAGCGTCTGTTCTCACCATCGGCGCCGTTGCATCCAGCTTTCATTGGCAACTCTGGCCTGATGATCTCCCATTGTTCTAGCCACATTTTGCCGTCATGCATTACAATCTGGTGACCTGCTTGAGTTTGACGATCTGGTTTTGTTCCCGCCCTTTGTTTGAACTCTTTCAGACCCTTTGTGTGCAAATTAGTGATCTTGTAGGGCTTCTTCAATCTAATCATGGCTTTCTCTGGAACTTTTACTCTTTCTCTAGCCATTGCTACAGAAAAATTATTGGGATCATCTAATTATCTTTCCTGGTCAAAGGCTGTGTGCTTGGGTCAAGTCTTGAAAGATCATCTGACCACTAAATTTAAAGATGTGAAAACTGATAGAGATGCTTGGGAAAAGGCCGATGCTTTATTATGTACCAATCTAATACTAATTTTGACATTTGTTATGATCTGAGGGCACATGCCAAGAATTTCTACACTAATGATATTCACCGTCTATATTCTGTAGTCATCAAACTGATGAATTTATGACAAGAAGTTATGTCAATCATCGATTTGTTGGTCAGATGTCATCTATTAAGGCTAAATTTAATACTTTGTTACTTGCTGGTAAAACGGCTACTGAGGATCTAGCATAGCGAGATAAAATTTTCATGATATGTATTCTTGCTGCTATGGGTACTGACCTTGTTTCTGTTCAAGATCAAATTTTTGCTAGTCCAACCATTCCTACATTGCAAGAAGTCTTTTCTTGTCTTCTTCAAGTTACGTCCATTTCTATACTGTCCGAGTCATCTAATGTTGACAATTCTGTATTGGTGTCTCAAGCTCAGTAGAGTCTTCAGGAGGAACAGAGAGGTGGCTTTGGAGGCAATCGAGCAACTCGTCCTAAATGTGCCTATGTCACAAATGGGGTCATGCCAAAGAAAAATACTATAAGCTGCATGGTCGCCCTCCCTGCGCTGATGTTGCACAAATTGATGATGCTCATCTTGAACAACCTTTTGGACACTCACAGGATTCTGTTCTTTTCACTGGGGCTGATTATGATGATTATCTCAGGTATCAAGCATCAAAGCAATCATCCTCATCAGTTTCATCTATAGCCCACTCTAGTAATCGTATTGCTTGTCTCACTTAGTCATTTTCTCTTGGACCTTGGGTCCTTGATTCTAGTGCTTCTAATCATATCTTTGGTAATTCTCTTTTGCTTCCTCATTTTACTCTGTCAACATCTTTATCCTCTGTCACTTTGGCTAATGGCTCTAAGTTAGTTGCTATTGCTGTAGGTAGTGCAACACCATTATCCTCCGTACCTTTGGACTTTGTTTTGTATCTGCCTAATGGTCCCTTTAATCTCGTTTGTGTTAGTAAACTTACTCTTACTTTGAATTATTCTATCACTTTTGACCATAACTCTGTTCTTATCCATGACCGCAATATAGTACAGGTGATTGGCACAGGACATGAGTCACAGGGACTTTACCATCTTTCCTCTTCCTCTGTTGCCTGTACTGCTACTAAATCTCTAGCTTTTCTTCATAACCATTTGGGCCATCCCAATTTATCCAAGTTTCAGATGATGGTTCCAAGTCTTTCCAATTTATCTAGTTTCAATTGTGAGTCATGTCAACTAGGTAAACAATCAAGAACTTCGTTTCCTAAGCGTGTTAATAATTATGCTGCGTCCCCATTTGTTTTAGTTCATTATGATGTTTAGGATCTTAGTTGAGTCCTGTTAGTCTTTGGTTTTCAGTACTTTGTAACTTTTATTGACGATCATTCATGTTGCATTTGGTTATACTTAATGAAAAGTCGTTTTGAATTACTTTCCATTTTTGAATTTTTTTGTGCTAAAGTTAAAAAACAATTCAATATCACTATTCAAATTCTTCGAAGTGACAATGCTGCTGAGTATTTTTTCCACAGAATTTAATCAATTTATGCACTCTAATGGAATTTTACATCAATCATCTTTTGCATATACACCTCAACAAAATGGGGTCACTGAACGTAAAAATCGACATTTAATTGAAACTGCTTGAACCCTGTTGCTGCATCATAATGTTCCTTTTCGTTTTTGGAGTGATGCTGTAATTACTGAATGTTATCTCATCAACAGAATGCCCTCTTCTGTCCTTCAACATAAAATTCCTTATTCTATATTGTTTCCTGATGAGTCATTGTATGAACTTCCTCTTCGTGTTTTTGGTTGTGTTTGCTTTGTTCATAACATGACTCTTAGACAATATAAATTGCCAGTTAAGTCTATTTAAGTGCATCTTTCTTGGATACGCTCGCATTTAAAAAGGTTACAAATGTTACTCCCTAGACACTCAACAGTACTATATGTCAGCTGATGTCACTTTTTTTTTTTGAATCATCTCCATTCTATTCTTCATCTACCAAATCACAACAAAACTCATTGAGAAAAGTCCTCCTTATTCCTTATATTCCTCCTCCTTTTCATCCTCTGTGCCACTGCAGGTATATCATCGGCAATCTCATACTCACATTGAAACCAACGTCCCTCCAGTTTCTTTTGATTCTCCAGAGATGCCTACTGACTCACTTCCTACTCCAGCATCTCCATCTATTGTGGGCCTACCTTCTAAGCACCAATTTCCCATTGCCATTAGAAAAGGTACTTGTTCTACTCATAATCCTCATCCTATTTATAATTGTCTCAATTATCATTGTTTGTCTTCTCTTCATCGTCTTTGTTCCTAAGACTACTAGAAAGGCACTTTCGGATCCAAGGTGGCCTTAGGCTATGGTAGAAGAAATGATTGCTTTGCATGCTAATGATACTTGGGATTTGGTTCCTCTACCTATTGGTAAATCCCTTGTTGATTATCATTGGATTTACACTGTGAAAGTAGGTCTTGATGGTCAAATTGATCAGCTTAAGGGATGATTGTTTGCTAAGGGATATACCCAAGTTTATGGACAAGATTATTGTGATACCTTTTCCCCTATTGCGAAGATGTCCTCTGTTTGTTTGTTTATTTCTATGGCTGCTATGTGTTCTTGGCCTTTGCACCAGTTGGACATTGAAAATGCATTTCTTCATGGTGAACTTCAAGAGGAAATTTATATGGAATAACCACCTGATTTTGTTGTTCAAGGGGAGTCTGGTTTTGGTCTAGTCTGTAAACTTCATCGCTCTCTTTATGGTTTAAAACAGTCCTTTCGTGCTTGGTTTGGATGTTTCAATATTGTTATTCAAGAATTTAGCATGGTTAGATGTGAATTTGATCACAATGTTTTCTACAGGCATAATTCACAAGGACAATGTATTTATCTGGTTGTTTATGTTGATGACATTGTTATAACTAGGAATGATTAGAATGGCATTGATCAATTGAAGAAATATTTATTCAAACACTTCCGAACCAGAGGCTTGGGTTTGCTCAAATATTTTTTCAGTATCAAGGTTGCATAGTCCAATTCTGGTATTGTTGTCTCTTGGCAAAAGTATGCTTTAGATATCCTTGATTGCAGACCAATAGATTCTCCTATGGATCCTAATACCAAACTTCTTCCAAGACAAGGGGAGCCTCTTCCTGATCTTGGAAGATATCGGAGACTAGTGGGTAAGTTGAATTATCTTACCATTACTCGACTTGACATTTCCTTTATTGTCTCTGTTGTTAGCTAGTTTCTTTAGTCTCCATGTGATAGTCATTGGGATGCACTCACTCGGATTCTAAGGTAATTTAAGGGGTCACCTGGTCAAGGATTGTTATATGAGAATAAAGGTCACACACAAGTGGTTGGTTATTTAGATGTTGATTGGGCCGGTTCCTCTTTTGATGGACAGTCTACTTCAAGATATTGTGTTCTTATTAGAGGTAATCTTGTCTCCAGGAAAAGTAAGAAACAGGAGGTTGTGGCTAGTTCAAGTGCTGAGGCAGAATATCATGCTATGGCTTTGGTAACATGTGAGCTTATGTGGATTAAGCAACTGATTCAAGAGTTGAAGTTTACAGAAATTTCTCAGATGAAGTTATTGTGTGATAATCAAGCTACTCTTCATATTGCTTCCAACCCAGTTTTTCATGAGAGGACCAAACACATAGAAATCATCTGTCATTTTATTCAAGAGAAGGTGCTATCCTGTTGTATCATCACTAGCCATGTCAACTCTATTGACTAGCTAATTGATATTCTTACTAAATTTCTTAGAGGTCCTCGTATAGAATTTATTTGTAACAAGCTCGGTGCATATAATCTATATGCTCTAGCTTGAGGGGGAGTGTTAGATTATGTAACTATTTTTTGTATCATACTTAGGTCTCTATGTAAAGAGCCTAGTTAGCTCAAGGCCCGGTTAAGATCTAGTCAATAGGGTCCATCTAATATATATATATATATGTGTGTGTGTGTGTGTGTGTGTGTGTACTCCTATTCATAATTAATCAGATCAGAAGAATTATTTTTTGTCTGCTCTTATCTCTCTCTCTCTCTCTCTACAAATAATATATCATTTGTCTCTCTAACCCCCTCTAGTCTCTCTACTTCTTCCCCTTCCTAAACCTTAATTACTTTTTCAACATGGTATAAAAAAGGTATCCATCTTGAGGCCTATTCATCCGACAACCCGTAAAAAAGGTTGAGTTGTCACTGAAAATGATGTAACTTACTCAAACTAGTTTCGTCCTCCTCCTCTTTTCCTTTTTCTTCTTTTCTTCCTCCAGCATTTGCATGACTAAATCAAGATAAAACCCTTTGGCGGCAACTGCATTTGTAGTCACATTTGGCATCCTGTTCTGGTCTGTCTGAGGCATTTCAGGTAGCTCTGGTGACCAAAAATTAGATCTGGGTTAACTGGAGGGCAGATCGGAGACCGATGATTCTTTCTTGGTGGTGACACGCACGGGTCCTGGGTCTGCACGTGAGGACCACCTGCAGAAGATTCCAGAGGCACGTGGCAGTGTTTGTGGTGGTTTCTGGCAACACGCTTCTAGTAGCAGTACGTCTAGTACCTTCTGAGTTTTTCTGTATGGTTGTTTTTCTGATTTGCTGGCTAAATCATTAGTGTTTTGAATTTCAGGCGTTCCTGTTTAGTAAAAATTTTGAATTTTTTTTAGCTTCTCTTGCTACTGTTTACTGATGGCTGCATCTGATTCTGACAATTTGTACAGTAGTAGTTCTGATTTGGCACCCATGGTCATTCTGGTAGCACTCCTTTTTTGCGCCAATGGTCATTCTGGCAGCACTCTTTTTTTTTTTTTTTTTTTTTTTTTTTTGCACCGATGGTCATCCAGGCAGCACTCCTTTTTGCCCCAATGGTCATTTGGCAGCGCTCATTTTTGTGTTCAGGGTGTTTCAGCAATTATTGATTTCTGCAAACCATTTCTTGAAGTTTGAAGTTTATCAAGTTTTCTTTCATTATGTTTTATTGTTTTTTATTTGAGAGTTTAAATTTATGTCTCAAGCTTAAGTTTTGTAAATTTCAGCTTAAGGGGAGTGTTAGGTTATATTATGGACTTACTTGTAATGCACTCAAAGTTAAGAATTTTAGAGTTTCTGCGTCTTGGGAGCTCTGTATAAATCGAGCATTAGATTAAGTCTTACGTCTTACGTAATTTGATCATCTTATTTGTTTCAATAATATATTATATTTTTTTCTCCAATTCTCTCTAGCCTCTCTACTCCCCTTGGTAAACCCTAATTACTTTTTTAATCTACGGCTGTGCAAACAAGTTTAGAAATTGACTTTTTCTATCATCAATTTTTTTTTTTTTTGTTCGTTCTTTAGTTCTCATGAGTCTTAGGGTGTTCATGTTATCTGGGTTTGTTAAATCTTTATCGACCTTGTTTCTGTGCCAAGTGGAAGGAAAAAAGTAAAGCATTAATTTCTCTGTTCTTGCTTTTTGGCAGAATGAGGAATATCATTAGTCAGTTCAAAGGAAGTCAAGATTTTCCTCGTCTAAGAATTGGTATGTTCTTAGCAATACAAGAATGATTGCTACTAAAATTTCTTTGTAACATTTGTTTGCTACTAAATTGATGCCTTTATTAGGCATTGGGCGGCCCCCTGGGAAAATGGATCCAGTAGGATTTGTTCTTCGCCCCTTTAATAAACAGGAAAAGGAAGAGGTATATTTCTCCATCGTTTTGAATTGACTAAAAAACCTTTGGCAAATGAATTGTAGGTACTTAACACTAACAGAAATTTCTTTCAGATGAATTTTACATTTCAACATGGATTGGAAGCAGTGCGGATTCTTTTGCTCGATGGCTTTAACAAAAGTGCAACATATGTTAATAGTGCCAAGCATATAGAGCAAATAGGTTAAGTTACTGTTGAAGTTAATAGTTTTTGGCATTTACAAACAAACAAGGCAAGCTTTCTAGGAGATGAAGTTAACTAAGGACCACCCTCTTGCCCAGCTCCATTTTTAATAGGATTGGTATGTTTCTGAACAATTGTACTTCTATTCTTTTAGAGAGCAGTTCCATCACAGTAAAGTAAAATGTGATGGTACGTAATCATCAGGCATACCTTCTGTTATCGTTTTAATCAATTTTGAGCACAATGAATTAGTATTACATCATTGTATGGAATAACCAGGCACTTATAGGTTGTAAGTATACCTCCTTATTTCTCATATTCATAATAAGAACCTGTTTCATTTACTGTGGAAATTAGATTTTTTTTTTTACACTCCATGAAAGAGGAACCACTTATATGATCTGGAAAAAAAAAAAAAAAAAGCTAGTGGCTTCCTTCACTTGGATGATTTTTACCCTTTACAGATACAAATATTATTACATCTAGGTTAAGACCCCACCTTTCCTTCTGAAGTGGTTACGTAATGAAGAACTTTAGGCCTTCATTGATGGCATAACATGTGAAACATTTTTCCAAGTGACGACCAGCTCTTTAGAGCTTTTACTAACCTCTACAGCATTTGTGGTTGACCTACTTTTTTAGCCTGTCAATGGCATAATTGTAGGAAGTTAAAGTCTTCACTTTTCGAGAGTCTTCAAGATTTGGGTCTAAGATTTAACTAACCACTGCCTTCGCTTTTTCTTGCATGCATGTATGTATTGTGTAGTATTTGTCATTAATATTTAGTACTCTCCGATTATGTTTTGATAAATAGTTAGATGCAGTCATACATTTGCCATCTTCAAATCAAAGCATCTAACGCAAGTGCTTTACTTCTTCCTTCTTTTGAGTATTTTCACACTCGTGAAGATATCATAATAACTACAAGTATACGAATTTGTTTGTGACTTGTGCGCTAATATCAAAGACTTGTACTAACATTAATTTTTTTCTATATAATGAATTTCATTACTAACATTAATTTACATAAGTTATTTCCCAACTTCATTATATTTTTTTTCTTCGTTTTCCACCATAACTATCCAAGCAACATCATGTAATCTGCAGTGGATATAAATTGAGTTGAAAGGAACAAGCAGCCGACAACCAATCCAAAGCCTTGCCGATAATCACGGCCATGAACCACAATTCAATTTCCACACTTCTAATATAAAATTTAGGTGATGACTCAATCTGGTCTTGTATATTACAAAATCAACTTGGAATCTCATTTCTTCTTATGTCTTTGTCTGCTTTTATTTAAAACTAATATCACCAAACGACAGATCTCGTCAACTTATTCAAATAACTGATACTTATTTTACCACAAAAAGAAAAAAAAGGTAAAATAGAACAAGAGGTAGGACAAACACCCACCATCACATGACAATCATGAATAACATCACAAACCCTTTTACATTTGTACTGTATGAAGTGCATTTTTCTCAACTAAATGGCCCCTAAACTTGCAGTGATTTTGCAAGTCTTGCCACTGTACTCGAGTTTTCTTCGATAATCTTTCACTTCATTTTCGTGCAGATATACTGTGTCTAAATCAAAAGGTATTCTATTTCGAGTTTCAACATGATAAATAAGTCAATAAACTTTTAACATTTATTTGGTGAGAACCCGACAACAGAGCTGGCAAGATCAAAGCTAACCCGAGTGCCTTGCTGCTGCACATTCCCAATAATGGACAAAGACGACGACGACGGTGCAAATGCGAAGCAAAACGTTCCCTTTGAGTCCACCGGGATCAAGTAGTTCTTTGCCGCCAAAGTCAATGCCTTCCGGCCGCTGAAGTGAAACGACACCGTCGGTACCTTCACCGACTTTAACGACGACAAGTCGTAGCAAGTATCGAACAGAGCAAACCCGCCCGCAGAACGCAAGTGCGGAGTTTGTTTCACGAACGAGTCACGGAGCAAGTTATAGGCTTGAGTCTGAAGGCGAGTTACGGCGGTTCCCGAGTCTACGATGACCCCGCCGCTTCCCAACTGATCCAACGCGAATATCGTCCGCGGAATCGAAAGCATTTGGCCTCCAACACTTACACCAGTGAGTCCAACGTAGTAGAAAGTGTTCATTTTTCGGTTTTTGAGTATAGGGGCAGTGACAGAGTCACTGGGTTTGGCCGAGTTGAACTCAAGTGTCGACGATTTTCCCGAGTCACGATCAACGAGGCAGTAGGAAAACGATTTCGCTTTGATCTGTGTGGTCAGTGACAATGGCCCACCGCCGAGTCCGAGTAAACCAGCAGCTCCAACGAATAATCCTTCGTTATCGTGGCCGCAGCCCATGGCCACTTGATCCACTGATCCGGTGTTTCCAAAGGATACCGTTTCGGTGACGAAATCGCCGACGGTGAAGGACCCATCGCCGTAAGAAACCTGGTACATACACTTGCTGTTTCGACAAGCGGACATATCCAGAGATTGGCACTGTTGAGCATTGCAGGTGAGAGGATAGTAAGAAGACGAGGCAGACGGATCGAAAACCGGGTCGGTTTGCTGGTAGCATTCAGTACAGGGCTTGCACTGAAGCCAGTTAACATCGCTCCCAGTGTCGAGAACCATGTAGAACGGCTTCGGTGGTTTCCCAATGCTGACTCTGGAGAAGTACTCACCGCTTCCTTGGCTGGTGCCGGAGGAGACCGGTGTGGAGAGGTCTTGGGGTCCATACTCCGTTTCGGTCGGCAGCAGATCCGACTTGTTGATATGGTTCAGAGCGAGTTGGAGCTTGGTGTTGAGTGACTTGACTCGAACTGTGTCACGGTCGAGTCGAGCTAGAACCAAGCTCTTGTAGCTCTGGTGCTGGGCATTCACCAGAGAATCCCTTGGATGTAATCGAACAAAGAACGATGAAGTAGAAGTAGTTGTTGTAGTGAGTGATTCGTCTTCTTCTTGAGAAGGTTCGAAAAAATGGGGATTGAAGGAAAGCACTTGTTGGGTTTGATCGAGTGAGGCTGAGACATCGAGAACAGAGGTGGTAAGTTCTGATTGTATGGTTCGAGAGGAAGAAGGAGAAGGAAGAAGAAAGAGAGAGAAGACAAGTGCTACGTTGAAGAAAAGGGATGATGGGTTCAGAGCCATTTTTTTGTGACGAGAGCAGAGCCCGGAGGTAGGAGAAGAAAGAAGAAAGGGGTGTGGAGTGCGTAGTGGTTGGTTGTGGGTTCTTGGCTTTATTATAGTTTCGAAAAAAATGAGAGAGAAAGTGACTTGTCAGATTCGTTGGCTTACGAAAAAGTGGAAACCGGCTCGTGACATGGAGAAAATCTGATATCTTTAGGAGCCTAGTGCGCAGCAGAATGCAAGTTGTACTTCAGACATTTTGAAATTATTTTGAATAGAATAATCCTTCTTCTCCTATCCAAAGTGGACATGTATCACTCCCAAATGAAATTTAATATTTTCAAAATTTATTAATGTTTGGATTTAAATTTCGTAAGTTGAAAATTTTTTATTACTAGATGGATCTATCATAATAAACAAGCAAAGTTTTGATTTTTTTAGATCTCTAAATTAAAAAATACAATTGAAAAAAATAAAAACACATAAAAAGGCAAAACATATAAAGATTTTATTTTAAATGATTGTAAATTACATTAAAAAGTATAATAATGGTGCATTAAGTTATAAGCTTAAGAGTAGGAGAATTCTTACAAACTAAAAGGATTAACAAAGTGCTAAAATGTATAGCAAAGTACTATAAAAAATATAGATAATATTTTGGTAAGTTGAGTGGTTAAAATTAAAAAAAAAAAATTGCCTACAAGTTAGCATATTGATGCATTATTTATTAGAAAAATAGGTAGTTTCTTTGGATAACTATTCAAAGAATTGAGCTTTAGAAAAATGGATGTATCCAAGTAAAATAAAAATAAAATTAAAATAAAGGCAATACGATAATTGTAAGGTAACTGTTTATCATGCGTTCAACACATATTTTTGCTTCAGTTATGTCACGACCCAAATCTCGGGCCCGTGACCGGCGTAAAAGGTTACCATCAGGAACCCCTTTCCTTCAGGAAACCCCCTACAAGCCTTATCATGCAATACTAACATAACACCAATGCACAAAAATTCTTTAATCAATCAATATAAATTTATTATCTCTACCGAAAATCTGACAAAGTTTCATCTATTTTTCGGACATCTGGCCACATGGCCTATATTCAAAATAAAGGGCTACACGCCCATCAAACTTGTATAAATATATAATAAATGCGCAGTGGCCCAGACTATATACAGCAACTACCTACTGGGCATCCAGACAACATGTACAACACATGCATATGAAAACCTATCCAACTGCCAAAACACATCACCATTTATACCTGTTAATCTCTGCGGAAGGTGGCCAAATGAATGAAGGGATCTTAAGAGCCCATTTATCACTGAAAAACATGGAAATAAAAGGGATGAGTTTCACAGAAACTCAGTGAGTAAACAATCTCATGACAACTCAAAAATCCTATATAAAAATCATATTTGAAAATATATCTATATAAAATATAGGCTTATAAATGTGCTTACCCGTTTCACTATCATAACATCAGTACACCTTTAAAACTATAATCTAGCAAGAAAATCATGTGATGAAAGTATG
>JANHAO010012502.1:0-16347 GCA_026873985.1 Saraca asoca | reverse complement strand
TACTTAAAATAACTTCCCTGTGGGATCGACCCGTATTCGTCGGTACTAGCTACAACTACGCCGTGCACTTGCGGTTATTTTAAAATGTACAACAAGTTTGTTGCACATCAATTACATCATATTAAAAGATGAGATTAAGGCATTAGTATGAAGAGGCCACCTTTCCAAGTTCAAGAAGGACAATATAACCAAGAAGAAGAAAATGTTAGGGAGCATGATCACTCACCATGACCCAATTAAGTAGAAAGAAAGCAGATAAAGGTTGAGTCTTTACTTTTAGGGACAATCAAATGATTGCAGGAGTTAGGGAAAACAATATGGGTTGACCAAAACCAGGGTCAGGTTTAAAAGAAGTCTATATCTTTGGTGAAAATGATGAAAGAACAATAAGAATTGGTGTAGATCTCTCAATAGATGATAAAGCCCAATAAATTGAGATACTTGAGGAATACATTAAGATTTTTGCTTGGGTGCTTGAAAATATACTAGTGATTAAGCAAAGCATAACATGCCACAAGTTATCGATCATAGCATAAGACCCATATAGCAAAAAAAAAAAAAAAGGAACCACTGTGTTAGACAACAAAAAGTTATAAAGGAGGAACTAGAAAAGCTGCTAAAAGCTTATTTCATTCGATAAATCCCGTGCACAAAATGATTAGCAAATGTTATCCTCTTCAAAAAGGCCAATGGAGGTTGGAAAATATGCATCAATTTCATGGACCTTAACAAGATATGTCTAAAAGACTTTTATCCATTACTAAACATTGACTAGCTAGTCAACAATGCTTTAAGGTTTGAGACCTTAAGATTTGAAGATGCATTCACAAGATATAATTAAGTAAGAATGCATCACAAGGACAAGGATAAAACTACCTTCATAACCAATCAAGGGTATACTATTACAAGGTGATGTCATTTGGCCTCAAAAACATGGGAGCAACTTACCAAAGAATGATGAACAAAGTCTTTACAAAGCAGATAGGGAGAAATATGGAAGTGTATGTTGACAATATGCTGATCAAGTTAATAAGTATAAGCCAACACTGGACAAATTTAGAAAAGATGTTCAGTATCCTAAGAAGATACCAAATGAAGCTAAATCCTAAGAAATGTATGTTTAAAGTACAGATAGGAAAGCTTCTCAGTTTCATGCTCATCGAGTGAGGCATTGAGGCAAATCCTTCTATGTGTCAGGTGCTCATCAATATGAAAAGTCTATCAAATATCAAAGAAGTTTAGACATTGAATGGTAGGATCACCGCCCTCATTCACTTCATATCCAGATACGATCTCCTTGTAATGATCATATCTGATAATTATTTGCTAGCAACAACTTGAAAGATTTTTGCCCAAGGTAAATTCAATTTACTTAACACTAATATCAATTAAGTGAACATCTTACTTATTTCTTTTAATGAAGGCTAGGGGTCAAACAAAAATTCACATCTATCAAACATCTCCAAACTAATGGGAAAGTGAAAGTAGTAAACAAAATCATTAGGGTAAGACTAAAGAAAAGGTTGGATGATGCTAAAGGAAAGTGGGCAGAAGAGTTACCAACCATCTTGTGGTCTTGCAAAACCACTCTTCAATCATCTACAAGAGAAACCCCATTCATGCTCACTTATGGCTATAAAGATATGCTCTTAATCAAACTAGGATAGTATTTCAATCAAAAAGAGCATTATAAACCAAAGGAAGAAGAAGATAAGAGATAGACATGCTAGTGGAAGTTACAGATATCGCCCACCTTTTGTAATGAGTGATACAAGGGCAAGATAGCTAAAATAGCTAACAAAAAGGTTAAGAAAATGGAGTTTATAAAGGGCACATTAGTCTTTCATCGAGCGAATGAACCATGAAAGACACAAATAGAAGAAAAGATGGCAACATCATGAAAAGACCCTTATAGAGTAAAAGACAAACTTTCAAATGGCATATATCAACTCAAAACAATTGAAGGAAAGCCCATTTTGAGTACTTGGAATGCGACACACCTTAAAGCTACTATGCACTAATCCGAAGACTAGCCAATCTGTAGAATATGTAAATAAATAATTGAAATATGAAATAAAAATTAGGATTCTTCACTTCTTAGCTTGTTATACCTTATAATAAAAGTTCGAGTAGCCTTTTGACACTAAAATCTTAAGCAATTCCCTGACATGTGAAAGCCTAAATAGATCTTTGGCACTTTTAAGCATGAGTAGTCCCTCAACATTTAAAAACCAAGTAAATCCTCAACACCTTAAGCCTAGGCAATCCCTTGACACTATAAGGAGTAAACAATTCCTTAATACCTAAACAAAAAACATAAATAGCCAAAAAGTAAGGTAAAAAAAAAAAGAACAAAGGACCCGTTGGAGGTCAAGACAATACTAGTCAACCTTTTAGGAGTTAAGAAAATAAAAGCATAAGAAATTGTTTAGCCTATGAAAAGTTATGAAAGATGACCAATAAAAAGCAAAAGTAATTAGCACGATAAAAAGTATCAACCCATTAGGAGTCATGATAAAATAACCTAACAAAGACCAAAAGATGAAAAAATATCCAATCAAAAGCACAAACTTTGCTAAAGGTGGAACAATGTAAAAATATTTAGTGCATACAAAATGATCCATTAAAAGCCAAGCTATAAGAGAAAAGTAAAGTCAAAACAAGAAAGTACCCACATATGAGCAATTAAAAGTAATACATTTATTTCCCAAAATATGGTTAAGTAACCAGAATATTTGGAATAACAAAAATATTTTAAAATACTCAAAATACAAATGGTCAAGCTTGACCAAGTTTTTTCATAATAGTCTCCAGGGACTTACCTATATCAATCTTCGATGTGTTAATCGATAAATTCATATGGAAATGTCTAATTTGACGAATGGCCTACTCAAAACTATTTTAATATATGGGGTATTTGAGCTCCTTGGCCTCCTTAATTCCTTTGCATAGTTCCTTCACCTTTATAACAAAGGCCACGTTATCATCCACTTGACCCTTACATTCAAACTCCAACTCATGATCTCGCTAAAGAAGTAGCTGGGCCAATTTCTCCTTCGCTATTTCTGTAGCATCTTTCTCTTTAACCAACTCAAAAATTTGGTTAGCAAGGTCCTGGATGCTCTTGTCCCAATCCACCAGTTCTGAAGTCTTTTTTTCCAAATCCTTCTTTTAGCTCTCTAGGGCATTAGAGTTAACAGTCAAATATTCTCTCTCAGCTTAAGCTAGAATTGGAATGCCAGATACGATGGAGGCAACAAACTGAATAATCTAGGTCATTGATGATTTGATAAGACAGAAGGGGCCATGATCAAACATGAAAGTCATATTTTGAATGACATCAGATAAAGGCAAAAGCTGACCATAGAGAAATGCTAAATAATCTAGATTTTTATATTAAGGGTTGTCTATGTTATCAAAATCAAATGATGCCTCCCTAAGCACATTAATCGGTAAAAGCTCAGACTATGATCCTAGCTTAAGCCTTTTGGGTGAGGGGGTGGAAACATCAGAGGTAGAACTAGCTCCCTTATCCTTTGAAGCCTCAATTGACCAGTTTTTACGCTTACAAAAAGGCAAGGCCTTCACATGATCAGGAGACAATTTTGAACAACCTAGGGATGCTTGACCATTCGTCACCTCAAAACTTGGCTCTAGTGCTAGAGCCTCGATTAGAGCTATAGGAGCAATGATGTTTTTTTTTCTTGCCAAAGCACAAGCCCGAATCCTTTCCAAGCATTTAAGATCCATTTTTAGTCAATGGATTTCAATAACTTCTTTGTTCATCCAAGAATCTGAAAAGAAAATACAAAGTTAGTGAGCATAAATACATGTCAAACAAATAGGAAGAACAGATTGGGCGTCAAATAGTCCCAAGGCTAAGAGACAAACAAAGAGATCTTGATCATCATCAGCGAACTCTTCGAATAGATGATTCCATAGTTGCTTCGTAGGAATAGTCCACTTCACTAGGTAAAGGTACTTGTTGTCTTGAAGAAAAAAAAAGGCATCAAACCACTTAGTCATGTAAACCTTGAAGAAAGATTGTTTCTAGGTTCAAATGCCAGTAAGCATATTCTCAATAAAAACTCGATTCAACTGTTGGAAAAATAAACCTAATCTCCAAGCTTTTCTTAAGAATAAGTAAAGAAAAAGAAGAAAACTGCTACACTGGGATTGTAATGCAATTGAATACTCAGAATTTGGAAGCAAAGTAAGAAGACCCATGCATTACAGGTAAGCTGAGATGGACAAATATTAAGGGCATGAAGAACATCTTTTGAAACTTAAAGAAAGGCGGGGAAACATAGAGTAAGTCAGTGACATCTCCATAAAACATAAGGAACAAAGTTGTGTCATAACTACATGATCACTCTTCGGCATTGACAAATTAAAAAGAAATTCCTTCAATAAATTTGTAAATTTTATGAATTTTATCTAACTCTTTGATAACGTCTGTATCCTGTCATTCAAGAGTGACATATACCATCTTACATATGGATGGATCCATTTCTGGTCATTCGACTCTGCATCAATCAAATGCACTCACTCAAATCTATTCTCATCTCGGGATCGTTTGGCTATTATCACTCAAAACAGTCGAGCAAATTAAAGGGCAATGTTCTCAAATGAATACTCTCTGAAATGTAATGATGACAAGTCAAAATTGAATGACAAGTCAATAGGGTTACTCAACTTTCTAGACATGAAAAAAAGATGTAGAAAGTTAAAGCCCGACCTTGAAGAAACAAAAACATATAAGTTAAATGGCAACAAAAAAAAGTAGAGCAAGGAAGGTAGGAGCAAGAAGGATCGATTGAAAGAAAGAAAGATTATGAAGAAGTAGAAAAAAAAAGAATAGGGAAGAGAAGGACTGCCAAGCCAAGCCTAGTACTTCAATGGTGAGAATGCAGAAACCCAGAAATGAGATTAAAATATAAACTTAATCTTCAAGAATAGAAGCAGTTATAGTAAGGCCTAATAAAGCAAAGTCTCACACTACCAAAGCTATAAGAATTATCCAAGACCAAGCAAAGGTAAAAAGCTACAAGTAATAGGAAAGAGAAAGCATATATAAAGAAAAAAGCTTTGTAGGACACCAAAGAAGTATCGAAAACCACCAAAAATGCAAGGAAGACTTAAAAGTCCAAAAAAGAAAATGCAAAAGCAAAAGAAGCAAAATTGATTTTGAAAGTTTTATGTCATTATTTCAAGAGCAAAATGATCCAACAATCAAAAGAAGCCAAGATGAACAAACCAAATGGTGATCCATGTCACGATATGACATTAACCCAAGATCTACCTCAAAATTATAAATGTAATAATGAGTGCTTGTGATAGCTATTCAGTAGCTAGCACAAGAAAATGAAAAGACCCTCTCATCCAAACAACATAGTGTGAGGATAAAAGTGGGTAAATGACACAACCCAAAATAAATTCATTAGGACTATGGTTAGCCAACCAACCCAGTAAGCTGGTCGAACAACCAAGTTCCATCAAGAGCAAGATACCTAAAGTAGGGTCACAATCGAACGACTGACCCACAATACTATGGATAAAGTCCAAGTCCTTACAAGAAAACAGATTGTGTGGAAGTGTCAACATGAGGCTAGGCGAAGTCATGGTCAAGCAACAATGGTCCCTAATCAATCCACTTAAGCCACCACTCGGCTACTAAGCTTGTCGTGGACAAGATAACCCTCAATGGCCTTATACAAGTTGGCACACTCAAAGGCATGCTTGAATAGCGTGATTATACCATCAATTATAGGGCTAGAATCTGACCCATGCCAACAATATATCACAAACACATGGATGCCCTCATTTGTTCTGGAGCACGAGAAATGATGTAATCGACTTCTATATAAACCCTCAAGTGCCTCCTTATTCATTCATTTGCACTACTCATATTGAAACTTTACTTCTAACACTAACTTAAGCATCGAGATGTGCTCAATGAACCACTTTTGTCATATTACTAACTTTGTTCTTTGTACAAGTCATCTCACCACCGTGCACAATTCCACTCCATCAATCTGCACCAATTGAGGAGTTTCACTAACAATTTTAATATTTGTGAACAAAAGAAAAAAACTACAAACTGCATATTCCTTTTTCCCTAATATATGTTCTACAGAAATCTTTTATTCATGTAGTAATGAAATAAATCTAAAAAGGCCTTGTATGTATGTATGCATTATTATTATTATTATTATTATTATTATTATTATTAAAAGAATAGAAAACACAAGTTGACTTGT
Source organism: Saraca asoca (assembly GCA_026873985.1). NCBI lineage: Eukaryota > Viridiplantae > Streptophyta > Magnoliopsida > Fabales > Fabaceae > Saraca > Saraca asoca. The sequence continues at coordinate 10,087 of JANHAO010012502.1, read as the reverse complement.
TGAATGTGTTACAAATACATTATTATAAGTATCTTGTTTTGATGGATCACGTATAAATAATTTATACAAAAAAATGTCATGGGAAACAACAGTGGAGGCAGTACTTTTAACTTTAGGGTAAAGTATCAAATTTTTAATTTTCTAAAAAATTAATTAAAAACTATTATGGATAGAAATAAATATATTAAAATTTTTTGGAAGATCAAGACTTTCGTCAATTCTATGTAAGGATGAGTAAATGTGATTCGATCTCATTTTTTATCCGAATCCAATCTAATTTGAATAAGGTTTGAATTGAGTAATTAAACTTAAGGGGTTGTGTTTGGATAAAACATTAGACTTTGTTTTTTAAACAGATTGGGTTCAAACTTACAGTTAAAAAATAGAGCAGGTCAGAATCCAATTATATTTTATATTTATATATTAAATATTTTATTAATATTATATATTTTATCTATATTATATGACACAAGTCTTAATTATTAAGGATTAATAAATATATAATAGGTTTTCACTCATTTTTTTCTCTTTTTTATATTAAATATAATTTATACGTAAATATAACTATATCTTATATATTTATAGATTTTAATTATATTATATATATCAAAATATTAAAATTTGATCTAAATTAGACTGCATTTAAATCCCTTTATTTAAGTAGGGTCAGAGTATAGAAACTATGAAAAATATCAAAACCGAACTAAATTTAAACTAAAGAAATTTATATTAATATATGTACCCATCCCAACCTTTACCCACCCCTAATACTCCGTCTCCTCCAATGATGAGAAAGTAATATGGTGAATAATTTTTTTTTTCTTCGTCTTGTAAAGTTTTGAAAGTCTTAGTGAACACATGGGCTATGGATAACTGAGAGCATAATAATTGAAGGTCTGCAGCCCGTTAATGGGTTTCAAGTGAGATGGGTGAAAGCCCAAATTCGAACCAAACAAAACGACTCCAACACATTTGCTCTCTTTAACTCCCACCCAAAGTTTGTTGTTCTTTCTTACAAATATTTTATTTTACGTCTATAAAAACAAAACTAATAATATTTTACAGAATTTTGGTTTTAATTTCCCAAATGAAATATTTAGTTTATTATCTCTGGCTTTGTCCCAGCGAATAAGTCATATCACGTAGAAGTAACAGAGTTATGCTCGCTGCACAAACAACATTTTTTTTCTTTTTACATTGTTCTTCATCATGAGAGATAACATTGTGCAATTAATTTTTTTCCGTAATGAATTTCTTCCTATAGAAAATGAAAAAAGATAATAACTCAGAAATTTCATCTACAAATACCAGTTTCACACAATTAAACAGTCACAGATGTGAAAAATATGCCTGCAGGCACTTGGCACCAAGTCTGAAGGGACCACTGCGTGATGCATGATGAAGCACAAATTTGTATGTTCTTGGGGATCAAATCTGGGAACAGAAACCATTTATGGGAAAGTAAATAAATGATACCAATTCCTCTGGTTTTGGTGGTCCTCCGACCTTCTTCTTCACTACTCAAATACAAGCTGATGAAGAAGAAGAAGCAGCAGCAGCTGGACAAACTGTAATCACTCACTTTCTAACATATCATAAGCCAACCACAGCGTCTGGGAATCACTCAATCAAAGCCTCTGATTATGGCTTATCATAAGAGAAAACAAATCAACGAAACCTGACTTTTTTCTTTAAACTTCTTGAACACGTGCATCACCGACTTGGAGGGGTCGAATTGACACAAGTTTCAAAGGAATGGATTCAAAATATAGGCTGCAAGATCCAAAAACATTGATCACATGTTATCATGTGACTGCTTATTAATTCTAGGATTAGGATCTAATAATAATAAGAAACTTAAAACTTGGAACAAAACGATAAAAAGTAAAGTACACAAACTTAATATATTAACAAACATCCTCAGGAGACATCCCTCATGACATTTAGAAAAAAATAAAATAAAATAACCCTACTTTTCTTGTCAGATTATTCTTGGTGGCTGTAAGAAGATAATAAATGGCAGCATTAGCATATCAAACTTCATATTAGTTTAAGCTTTAATAAGACTCGTCCCTTTACCACATGACCACGGTCTGCAATATTCAAGATCTTCTCAATAACCCAACTTCAGATTTCAAACAAATTCAGATTCATAGTCACTGCTGCAACTTGATAATAGAGAGTTTCAATTATTAAGTAATTTGATGAGGAGCACACAAAGTTTGGTAAGATAACACGTAATAAGACAGGTTTTAAGGCTGTCGTGCTGTCATTTATTTCTTTGTTTTTTTAAGTCTCAAGGCATCTAAAACTGTTCTCACGCGAGGTGTCAGAAACAAGGATGATTCCTTGATATCATTCAAGCTGGAATGCATACAGAGACTCTTTTTGTTCTTTGTTTGATTCTTTCTTTCTTCCATTCTCTTTCTTTGTTCTTTTTAAAATTTTAAAAACTTTTATGTAACCCAAATAATGAATTCTATGGGGCCAGGGAATAAAGTACGGTGACTAATACACGTACCGATCAAATCTGAGAGTAAGAAAAAAAAAAAAGGATATCTTTTGCACAGTATGGCTCTATCATTGAAAAAGAGAAGGTAGATAAGGAAAGCAGTGCATAGTTTAAATATGAAAACCAGAGTTGTTGCATTCTCTTCTTCCACAGAGGCAAAGAAGAGAGTCTTCGGAAATGAGCGCTCCTTTTCTAAGGCAGTAAAGTTTCTGTGTTTCATGAAAAGGAAACATCAAAACGTGAATCACAGGAAAACCATTCACGGGTCTTTGCTTCGGTGAAAGTTTGGTACAAGTTGCTTGTACAATTGGATTAAGTGTTATAACCATAGCATGACTTCATCTTAACCCCACTTGTCAACACACCATTTTTAGTGCTGTCACTTTGCATCGAAGTAATAACATATAGATATTTTCCTACTTTTTCTTCATGGAACTGATATTTTCAAACAAGTATTATATCATTGTAAGCTGAACGTCAAGGTTTGTTCCCCTTTCTACGAAAGCCTTTTATTTTAAGTGCAAATACCTGTTTAAATTCTTTTATTTTGATTCTGTTAATTTTATTGTCACTACACTCATTTTTATCTCTCAATTTCACTGTCATTACAGTCCTTTTAATTCACTGAGTTCCATACCATACACAAGTGAAAATTTAAACAGGTGAGATAGACCTGTGAATAACTAAAATTAATGTAAATCAGTTCATTTTAAATATGCATACTGTTTAACTTAGTTGTTTGTCAAGCAGATGCTAAATAATAAATCACAGAAATAGGTTTTGCAAAGGGAGTACTCGGTGATGAAAAAGACCAAGCCAAACTGCTTCACTTTCATGAAAATATACATCCATAGTGCATATAGAAGTCAAGAGTAGCAGCAGCATTAGTTACTGAAAGTAGAAAAACATGCAATTTACAAGGAAAGGAATACAGCTTAAGGAGATGGAGGCCAATACATAGCTGCATCTACAATTCCTTCATAAAACCTCAACTCAAGCTCCTCCAGCCTGCCTTCATCATCCCACATCCCATCAGAACTGGCATTTTCATCATCATAGTATTCACCCATCTCACCAGCCACAAATTCCCAGCCTAAATATTCATTATCAGAATCTTCATAGTAATCTGAGCACTCATCCCAGTCATCTAACTCAAAATGGCCGCCAAGAACAAGAGGCCCCAAAACTTTCAGCTTCGGATACCTCTGCTTTATGTAAGTGTTGTCAAGTTTAACACCCCAAGAACCCCTCAGATCCAAAAATTCAAGCTTGGGACAGAATGCAAGTATATGATGAATGCCCTCTGTGCCAACAAGATGGTAGGCCATTTCAAGATGTTTCAGTTTAGGCATCGTGGAGGCTATCACATATGCTTCATCATTTTCTAAGGGCTTGCCTGCAGTATCTAATGGATGCATGTTTCTGCACAACCCTTCTAGCAGTTTGCAGTTCTTCCCGATCATCTCCAAAGCATAGGGACTGATTTTCATACAATAGCTCAAATCTAAGAAAGAAATCATAGAAAGCCTTCCAGCAAATTGCTCAACTATTGAATCACTCATAACACTCCTTGGCAGTCGCAAAGTCTGGAGGGAGCCAGCACTTGCAAAAGAGCAAACATGGCACCAAATAAGAAAGATGGCTAATTGGACACAAATCCATCTAATACCACCTTAATTATTTATTGTAATGCATCAGTTTTCAATTTCTTCTAGTTCAAGAGACTATAATAATCAACTGGTAATATAAATCCAGCAGCAATTAAAGATTACCCAAAAAAATAAATTGTCAAAATTTGTTTTCAGTTTTAAGCAACCGGCATAATATCAGAGTGAAGAATCCAACCATAAAATTTCTTGTAACTAAAGTAGGGCAAGTTAATTATAAACTGTTCAAATTCTGCTTACTTCTCTGCAATGAAAGTGAAAATTGAATCAGTTTGGAGACCAGAAACACAGAGCTTGCGTAGGGATCCACAGCTTCTTCTTATCAGCATCTCGAGCATCCGATCAAGGTGATTGGGCTGGCACCGGTTGCTCCAATCTTCAATGTCAATCTCTTGCCAGCAGTAAGGTCCAGTTACTACTTTGGCCCATGACTTACAAACCCTGGGAATCACAGTAAGCCTCTCTTGGAGAGACAGATTAGTGAAGATTAACCCTAATGCGTCAGGTATGAGTTCGTCCCAACTTCGAAAATCAGATGCTACTTCCATCCAATCTGCCTTAGAAACAGGAAAAAAAAAAACAGAAATTTGTATTGTTAAGACTTCCAATTGAGGTTCACTTCAAGAACGATGCGCATCTCCATGCAAGAAGCATTAATGAGAAATGGAATGCTCAAACCAGAACCATATGGCGAATTAAATTACACAAGCGCGCATGCACCAAAAGATCTGGTAAGGGAAGTTCTTTTACAAAGGGATAGAGAAGATTGAAGAAATGAAGATAAATGAAATCAAGCCGAGGAAGAAATGAAGCTTGGCTGATAGAAGATAAAGGGAAGTTTACAGCTTTACATATCCATCTCAGAAGAGGCAACATCGGAAATATATTAAGAGCAGAAACATCGTCATACGATCTAAAAAAATGGGAAATGACAGAAATTTTATCCCAGAGTGGCATACAAGCTCGGGAGAAGGTTAACAATTGTAAATAGTATGAGCCATTTTGCTTAAATTTCAGATTTTTATCAATTACCCCTCCCAAACATTGTCAGCAGGGCCAAAACCCCAGTGACTTGCCGGGAAAACTTGGTAAAGACTAGAAATTGAACTGCAGTTCCCAAAACAAACAGTGAAAATCTTGGAAACCACTAACAGAAACTGCCCATCACTGCAACAGGTAAAACAAAACTGTGAAAAAGAAAATATGAAACACAATAAAAATTCAAAGATGCACATAAAGATCTCTTTTTGTTTCTTTTAATTCTCAGTTTCCCGGTACACAAACAGAAGGGTAAGTAGAGAAAAGAGAAGAAAGAAAAAAAACCAGAGAGAGAACAAGATAACACAAATCACGTGGACGAAAAAAAAGAAAAGGAGATTTACCTAGAGAAATCTTTTTGCCGACTCTGCAGTGTTTTTCTTCTAGTAACCTGAATTATTCAGTTAGCCACCAGTGAATCCGGTACATGCGCCGGGAAAAAAGAGATGAGAGTGCAAGAAAGGAAGAGTAAAGCTAAGCTAGAAAACAAGAACCATCCATCTATCCACCCCACCTACCCACAAGCTTGAATGCAACCACCAGCAACAAGAACAAGAGTAAAGACACAGTAGCACTGTAAAGCTAACAAAATACGTGTACAGTAGAGACCCGAAAATGTCCAAAATACAGGATGATGCTGAATCCAGCTCCAGCCAGCCAAAGACGCAATTTATATATAGTACTGGGCCTACTGTTAAAAAGAAACGAGAGAGGAACAGAAAAATACGGGTTATTTTACTGCAATACTCAAACTGTCAAAATTGACTCGGCCAAGACCAAGAGGGATAAACAAATTAAAAAAAAAAAAATTAACTTTGTCATTAAAAGGTGGGATTTTGATAACAAGGAGGAGAATGCAGATATTAATGGCATCGGTACCGTCATGTGTTACTCTTTTCTTTTTACTTGTAAAATGACAGACAGTAAATACAGGGAAGAAAGTCCGAGTCACAAGTGGGTTGGGGAAACGGAGGCACCGACACGAGTGGATAACTCAGATGAAACAGATTCTCATAAATAAGTACTCAATAGAAGCAAGGCAAGTACTCAACAAGTCTGTATTAAGGTCGGAGGTTCAAGGTTCTGACTTTGAGTCTTGCTGTGCTGACCCAACTTTTATTAGCTACAAAGGCCCAAGGTCACGGGAGATTAATTGGGCTGGTCAAGCAGGCACTCAGTCAACAAGTGCTTAAATTAACCTCCATTTTCCAAAGTGGACTGTATGAATCAACTCAATGAAAAAGAAATTTGACTGGAGAAAATTTGGTGACAGTGTATTCCATTTTTACGGAGAATGGATTGATAAAATATGAATATTCATGGATTCGAGTCACCTACTTATGAAATGGCAGGAGTAATTGTTTACTTTTATTAGCTATATTAATGTAATTGTTTACTTTGCAAGAAACATGTGAAGATAACGAGAGGACCTAACCTCATAATCTTTATCTGAGATTCTAGAGCTTATGCAAATTTTACGACTTGCAGGACGGAATATAATTGGACGGGAGTACTGGTGGAATAATTATTCTATAATTATATTTGATATAATCACCTAGAATAGATATAAGTGATTAGAAGTAATTTATGTAAAATTTTTTAATTAAATTAATTTATTTTATTTATATTTCAATCAATCTAACATTAATCGATTCAAATTTTAGAATCGATTTTATCCACTTAAATCGATTTAGAGTGTTTTTAAGTGATTAATATTAATTTGAATTTGTTGAAAAAATTTTTATGATTAATATCACTAAAAAGAAGTATTAATAATTGTAAAAATATTACTAGAATTTTAAAGTTTAATGTAAATTATCTTATAATTGTCATAACTCAAATATAACATAGAGTTTCTAACAAATGCAATAAGAATTTATAAAAATTATGCATCATACAATGCACATTATTTGCTCAAATAGATATTAACTAATAAAAATCTGTTATATAATGAAAATTATCATATATTTTTATAGTGTACAAATAATTAATAGTACACTATCCTATCATAAATAAAGGCTTTGTTGGGTTTGAGCTTTAAACAATAAGAAAATACAATAGTAGATAAAAACATTATTTGACTTTGGATAAAATTTTAAGGGAGTTCAATTGAAAGCAATTAATTTTAAACCATTCTTAATCATAAATTAATTTTTTTTAAAAAAATTAATTATTTTAAAACATGTCTAAATTCTAACTACTTTTAACCGTTCAATTTCTATTTAATTTAGTCAATTTTTTACAATTTATTTTTTATTTTTTATTTTTGGTTTTGCCCAACCCTATAATCAGGAATGGAATGAAGCATTTTTCTGTTAGGTTTGATATAATAAAATATTACAAAAAAAGAATATAAAAAAAGCAATTGAATACAATAGCACCTTTATAACAAATAATAATAATAAAATATCTATCTATAAATAGTTAAAAAAAAAAAAAGTGCAAAGCTTCATAATTTTTAAATATTTGTTGATAATATGATATTGATTTTTTTTTCAAATATGTTAGCCCTTTTTTCATGATTTTAACTATTCTCAAATTAATAAATTCTAGTTCATTAGTTTTTATTTTTTATTAAATAATTTTATATAATAAATTATAATTTTATATATAATATAAAAATATCTTATTTTAAATTCTATTATTAAGAATATAATTATCAAAATATTTTTGTAATAAAAGTATTAAAAACGTGATATTATTTTTTATTTATTAATATAAAGATAATTTTGAAATATATAAAAAACATAAAAAAATTAATCCATACAAAATAAAATGATCATTCCTATTTCATAGCATCTATCAAATAAATTTTTTATCCATTCTCATTTTTATTTTTCATGAATTCTATCCAAAATCAAACATTAACTTAAAAAATTAAAAATTTTAATTGAATGAGTTTCTAACTAGATATAACTATTTTTGTCCATTGGGTATAAAGTTCCCAGTCTATATTTATGGTGTTGTCTAATTTTGCAAGGATTGAAATTGAAAGTTACTTGTGCATTACTTTCTCCATACACATTTTCCAAAAACAAGACTTGTTTTGTTAACGAGTGTTCAGTCCCAAAATCTAATGCTTCAGCTCTACTCCCTCAATGCCTCTTTGCCACGCAAAAAAGTACGCTGGAAAAGTAAACAACAATAGCTCACAGAATTCACTTCTTCAAAAGCAGAACTCAGTGATCAGAAAAGCACGACTACTTAAGAATACTTGCTTCTCAAAGTACAGTCTTCTAATTGGAGTGAAAACATCAAAGTTGCATCTGAATCATATTATCAAATAAATAGCAACTTCAATATGAAAGATAAAAACATTATCAAGGATGCCTCAGGCTGAGGCCTATTTTAAATAGTGAAAATATAATGTTCATTGATATAATATGATATGTGTCCTATATAGTTTGCCATTCAATTCACCCAAAAAGAAGGGCACTTATTTTGGATCAATAGAAAACAGAACAGGAACATATTATAGTTCCCTAGTAACGAATAAGGGAAAAAAAAAGGGTAGAAATACATCAACCAGTCTGGGATCATGGAAGGAAGTGAGCAATTATAACAAAAAGTTCTAATCATAAATTTGGTTGATGTTGGTCGAATGATGAATAACTTCATAAAAAATGATGATTCAGATTCTTTTCGATCTATCCTATTTGCAAACAATATTCCTCTTATTTTCTTGTAACTTAGCTCACCTAAATTCCTTTCCAGGCATCCCCTGTTCTTGCAACAGTGTGAAACTCGGTTTTTTTGTCTGAGAAGAAAGTAGCATTTGTTTCAAACTGATTAGAGCTTCTTTTAGATGGCATGTGGTTGTAAAATGCTTCTCCCACTATTATTTTTTACAATGTTTTTTTTATTACTTCGCACATATCAAATGTATTATATTAGTTCTGCTAGTTTTAAGCAAATAAAATTTACTTAATTCAAATTATATTATGCATAGTTACACAAATAATTATAATAATGACTTATAACACGATATTAAGATGGCACATTTGCCCTATGTCACCTAACCTTCAATAGAAATTGATACAACTATTCATTGCGGGGCGTCTTCATTTTTTTGTTAGAAGTTTCAAGAAGATCTAATTCTTTAGGATGATGATATTTAACGAGAACAATGAAAACTCACTCCCCCCATTCACTTCCTCTGCAAAGCAAGTTAGCTTCACTCTCAGATGGATGAGTCCTACGATTAGATATAAAAAGAAATTAATTTGAGCAATCGGACATAACCATTCATTGTAGCATACCAACATTCTCATTACATCAAAGGAGACTACTCCATTATCATTTAATTCCACTAATGAGATTATAATCTGGAATAAGCAAGATGAAGGAAAAAGAGCCCTTTAGTTAAGCTGGGGACAGCATATCAAGATAACCCAAAACGTACAAGAAGAAAAACAGATCAGTGAAGCCATACTCCAATGGGATATAATTCCACTCTATGGACTTCCCATACGAATGTGTCATCACCCCAGATTTTCTCTTGGTCCCACTGCAATGCCCAAGCAAAGCGAGTGCATGATCTAATCCCTGGTAGAGAAAAGATTGAAAATATCAGAAATAATATAAAAAAGGAATAAAGTTCAGCCAAACTATACTTTTCGGACGGTTATGAGAAGAACTCAGAGATGTAGGTTTGAAACTAATAGATTATACAGTGCCCACCTTCAAGATCTCAAGATTTTCAACTTTTTTTTTTTCCTTTTCTTTCTAAATCAATTTAATTATCTACCTTACTGGTTTTTTTTTTTTTTTTGGGGGGGGGGGGGGGGGGTTGGTTGGGTTTGCCAATAGCTTTTAAATGTTGAACTTGTTTTGGTATTTGTTGAGTATTTTATTGGGAATGCTTTGCCTA
>JANHAO010012501.1:0-16343 GCA_026873985.1 Saraca asoca | reverse complement strand
GTAAAGGGAAGAGAAGGTGGGCTGAAGGTGTTTATGAAAGTGTCGGTTGTACACTTTCAACTTAAGTTTTGCATTCTAAAGTTTCAGCTGCAGCCGCAAAGCAAAACCAGCCAACTTTATCTTACAATTTATATTTTATGCATTTACATGTAATTATATTTGTATTGTGATACACAAAATATTACTACTCCACTATTTCTGACTCTTTTACAAGTCTAATAAAATAATATAAATATAAAAAATATAAGATATGTAACAATATTTCATCTATTATTGATATAAATACAACTCTATTAGCAATGCATGAAGTATAAAAATGCAACTAGCTACTTGCGATGAACATCGTGAAACTTCATAATATTTAGTGTTCCATTTGAAACCCGTCCGTTAAAAAATGAATTTATATAAATGAGAAATGACTTAGAGGAGATAAAGGATTTTAAAATTGAATTCTCAAAGTTTAAAGAAGATTAAATAATCATACTGATACATGGAAAATTAAATAGATATGAAATTAGTATTAAGAGGTATTTTAATAGTAATTTAGTATCAATTACATAAATTTTGCATTAATTGAGTAATACTGTTATTTTGTACATGGTATGTATTTAATAAATTTTGGTTGATACAAAAGTTAAATTCTATTGTAAAATTGTTATTAAAAAGAGTTATGGTAGTAATTTATTTGAAATCTCAAAAAATCTCAATTTTTTTTATTAAATTCATAAATCATAATTTATTAATTCTTCACATTTTTTATGAACTATCAATTTAGTTTGTATTGTCATTTCAAATAATAAATATATTAAAATGAAACAGAGTCAGTATTATATGTGAAATTCAGTGGGAGTGATACTAAATTGATGTTAAAAAAATTTTCAATACTAATTTGATTTCTCTTTAATTTATTGGGTACCAATACGGAAGTTTCCTCTTTAAATAATTAAATAGAAAAAAGGGAAAGTATAATAAGCCTCGCCTGATAAAAAAGAAAAAGAAAGAAAGGACAAAATAACTCTACTTAATGTGTGTTTAAATACACTACTTTAGTGCTTAATTGAAGAGATTCAGATTGAAAATTGTATTTTTTTAATTTAATTTGTTAAGAATACATATCAAATTAGGCAGAAATTTATTGAATTCGTTTTGTGACAGCAACCAATCTGAAGGTATTCAACAACTACTCTTACTTTAATGATTTCTTTTACAAGTATATTCAACATTATTTTTATTTTTTAAGATAGTAATTGGATATACAATATATATCACACATTATATAAAAATTTGATGTACAAAATTTTTAAAATCATAATAAAAATAATTTTGAAATTATACAAAATTCTAATATTATGTGATTAAAATTTTAAACTGTTAATTAAATTCAGTATTTAAAATAAGAAATTATTCAAACTCTATAAATTTAGTATTTAATGATTTAACACTTAAAATTCAACACTTAATTTCAACCCTAAAAGTATGCAGGTGTATTTGATATCACAAACTTTTAGCATTGAATTTTAAATGTTAAATCCATTAACTACTAAATTTAGAGAGTTTGAATAATTTCTTATTTTAAGTCCTTAATTTAGTTAACAATTTAAAAAGAATCACAAAATATTAAAATTTTATATAATTTCAAATTTATTTTATTATTTTTAAAATTCTATGTACTAGATCCCCAAAAAATAAAGATAACAAAGGACTTTTTTTCTAGCAAAATTTCATCAAAATATGATTAATTGTTAAATGTATTCAATTAAACAATTATCATTGAATGAATTCAATAAATTTTTCTTTAATTTGATATCTACTCTTAACAAATCAAATAAATAAAATTTAATTTTTAATAAAAATCTCTTTGTGAAAACATTGAATTATGTATTCAAATACACCCTCACGAAGTCTTAATATTTCCTATGGCCAAATAAATCACTCTTGAAAGAAGAAAAAAAAAAAGTAATATTCTTTTGGATTTTAAGGTATTCCCTTGGATTTCTGCAATCATATTCATATACTCTGTTTGATTCCTCTGTTTCTTCTGCGAATCAAACAATATCTTGCACAGATTACAAGAGTCCATCATGAAGGAAAATTGGTGGAACAATATCAAAGAGCCGACAAGATCTGATTCTGACAGATTCTATACGCAAAAAAGAGTTGAAACCACTGAGAGGGAAAGAAAAGAAATTAATTAGAGAAAATGAAGGATGAGTAATTATTATAAGAAAATATAGAAAAGAGCTCACCAACGCATCAAATGAAGGAGCCTTTCACTTCTGATTTATGAATTGGATTGAAAAGCATGTTTTGTGCCAAAACGATCTTAATCACTAGGATTGAGGTTGGCCTTTGTTAGGGTGGTAGGGCGTATCACAATGGAAGAAAAATGGAATAAATGATAATTGATAATATATAATTTGGTTCTCGGCAATTACTTTTGGCATTTCAGTTGAAAGGGACCAAAAGTTATATACTCCAAGTCTAAGTCCGATTCAATGGGTCATAGTGTCCTATCTCTGCAAATATAGGGCATAGCAGGAGAATTAAGTGAACAACAATAGTTTATTTCTGTAAAAGATATTTTATGACAAAACAATAAAACACGTGATTTCTTTTTTTCTTTTATTTTTGGTTTTTTTTTGCTGTTTGGAATGAGTTAAAGGATATAAATTTTAGCTCAATATTTTTCATTTTGATGATAGAATTGTGTTAGAGGACACTTTATAATATCATGAAGTCTCAAACCAATTGATAATGTTAGTTGATAGAGCCAAGAATTTAAATTGGGAAAGGAGAAAATTATGTGAAAATATTGGCAGTGATGCAATTGTGACAACTTAATGCGTACAAAATTTGTACAGTGAAGTGCACTTTCAAACAATGGCTAGGACCATAGTCAATATACAGAGGGCATGGAAAAGAGTCACGGTGGGTGTTAGCTTCAATACGTGACAATTGCATCTTGCCACGCAATTGCGAGAGTAGTGAGAGAATGCTTTTGAAAGCATTTGAACTCATAACGCAATGATATAAAATTTGAGATGTGATCTTTAGTAAAAATAAAATTATATTATAATATTATTAAATAAATTTTAAACAGTGTAATTAAAATAAAGGTAAGATCTTGGTATGTTTTCAAAAATTTTATAAGTTTTTATGAAATTTTAAAATAAGTTATAATTTATATATAAAAAATCTTGTAATTTTTTCAAAAAAATATAATTTTATATGAATTTTATTTGTAATAAATATATAAAAAGTTACAACTCTTTTTGTCAAAATTAAAAAATATATATTTGACAAAATTTCAACTTTTTATAGAAAAAATAACTTTCAATAAAAAAATTATGAGATGTGCGGAAACCTTTTACTAAAATCTTAAGAATATGTATCAATACAAATTTTTTAAGTACATGGGAAGCATAATTCTTATAATAAAATTTTGGAAAGATAAGAGATTGTAAATAAAAATGTCTAAAATTATAATAACATATAAACAAAATCTAAAAATACACCAAACCAATTAAATTATATAATTTCAAACAAAAAAGTATGTATTAATCAAAGAATTAGTGAATGCCCATATTATTTTTCCTAAAGCATCAGCTCAAGATTTAAGTTTCTGGAAAATCTAACTACTCATGTTCTTTAGCATAAATAGATCTAATTAGTTTTTATGTTGTAAATTTGTGGCCCTATATCGAATGGGGAGATATCAACCATTACACTATGATTTATGTTTCGACAGTCACGAATCCACGACTTAGACGTTGGAACGTCAACCATAAAATATTAAAAGTTAGAAAATAATTTATATGAAATATTTTAAAATTATATTATTAAATTATTAGCTACCTTACGCAAAATTTACCAGGCGAGTTAACTAAGCACCTAGAGTCGAAAACACTAACAATTGAGGGGTTAACAAATGTGAGCAAAGTAAACACATATACTAGACATGTAAAAAATAATTATCTCGTAGTTAACTCATCACTATTTATTTGTTTTATTCTTATTTTTTTTATTTTTCTCTTTTAAAGCATGTGTCTATTTTCCACATGAACCAAATTTTATGAACCATTATTAGAGTAAATTATTCATGGTTCTTATGAATAGGGCATTAACAAACTAAAAGAGATCATCACTTTGTAGTTAAACAAATAAACTTATTCAAACACACTTTGTGCTCTATGACATTTTGCTACACAATTGAGCATTCAGTTGATCCTTATAGTTTTTTAGGACCTATACTTGAGGGGTCAATGCCTTATAGTATGCCATACTTTCCACAAATGAATCAAAATTATCATAGAAATCTGTCTAGTTTAAGTCCTAGAAATGCCGCTATTTTATGATAGTAAATGGATGTAACCATGATATATTCCACATGATATCACAACAGATTGCAACCATACTTCGACAAATACTATAAAATAATGTCTCGAGTCAACAAAAAATGAATCAAACACTAAAGAATATGAACATCTAAGTGACAATTGAAATAACAATAATGATCGAAATATCAATAATAATGATTACAACAATTGTAACGAAGGTATGGGGCTCGAAAACTTTGAAAATGAAGAGCTTGAAATGGAAGGACTACAATGTGGTTAGGATACATTAATGTGGAGAGGAAAGGATTCAAAATGACGATCGAATACAAATCCCAATAAATCCAAATCACAATTCAACTTGTTTACAAAGACCAGAGCAAAATATTCAATTCCTAATTGAATAATTGCTAAACCAACTAGGAGGATATAATGTTTATCCTAAATATAGATGTACCTTTCTAGAATGATTAAATCAAATAAAGCCCCCAAGAAGGTATAAATTGCCAAAATTGACCACATTTTCTGACGAAGATAATCAGTCAACAATTGAATGCATAGTTAGATTCACCATGGAATGTCAAGAGCTAGTAGAAAAAGAATATTTGAAAATGAAGTTTTTTTCCTTTGTCTTTAACCAAAATTATTTTTGCCTGCTATTCAGGTTTATTACCAAATTTTGTGCATTCATGAGCATAGTTAGAGAAGTTATTCCATAATCAATTCTGTAGAGGCGAGATGAGAATTGGACTAACTGATCTATTGAATATAAAAAAGTCATCTATAGAAAGTGTTGATGATTATCTATATAGTTTTCAACAAGCGAGAAGCTATTGTTTTATTTAGATCGTAGAATCTGAGATGGTTAAAATTGCTACAATAGGTTTTAATTTTGCTATTAGAAAAAGGCTAGTAAATAAGTAAATAACTGATATGTCTTAATTTGGTTGAAAAGGTAAGGCAAATTGAGCAATTACATAGAGAAAAAAATAGAGGAAAATAAAGAAATTCCCATTTAGGAAAGAAAAAGTAGCTTATGTTGAAGAAGAAGAAGAAAAGGAAGATGAAAATGAAATACATGCAGCCGAATTGACACCTAGTCCTCCATATGTTTGTCATTTCTTAAAAAATTTAGAAATAAAAGATAAGATGGATAATATAAATAAGAAACTATTCTTTCAACATAAATAAGGCAGATCAAATTTTTGATATTTTGTTAAAAGACAAGCAAATAAAACTGCCTAATAGCCATAGGGTTTGACCAAGGAAGAAGCCAAAGATCAAAAATATTGTAAATATCATCATATATTTGGTCACACTATTAACAATTGTGTACATTTCAGTGATATAATTGAAAAAGTTATCAAATAGGGACATCTTAGGTTCAAGGATAAGGGAAAAGAAATGATCATAGACAAAAACCCTTTTTCGAAAAATGCAAATTATGCCAAACATTCAAAATTAAACATAGTGAATGTAGTCGAGGTAAACATGATAACCATCAATGAACATGATGATCACTTGGATGCACCTTTCATACCTAAAGTATATCCAAAAGAAAGTGAATCAAATTCAAATTTTTTTAAAAAGATTAATGTCAAGGGTAGGATAGTTAAAAATGTGTTCCCGATGTTAAAGGTATTATGATGAGGTGAGAGTTTTGCTTGCCTATATGAAAAAATGAGATCAAATAGATCTAAAAGAAAAAGTTGAAAGAATTGCCTTGACTATACAAAAAGGTATAATTGTCAAGAAGGAAGATAAAAAGAGGGAAAAATTAAGGGAGACTGAAAGTAAAATAGATACAGAAGGGAAGTTAGTCTTCAAAAGAATTGATTTTGACAATCAAAATCAACTATACAAAAAAGAGGAAAATTGTCTCAACTGAACTTAAGTACCTCGAGAAGACATACTAAAAGAAAAAAGGCTAACCAATGAGCCACTGTTAGCCTAGGTTACTCTAGTTACATTTCCTAGTTTTGATGTTAAAAAACAATTTTAATCAAATCATTCACATTACTATTTGATATTATATTTTACTATTTATTTTAATTTATTTTGCAGGTTTCAAAGTATATTTTTTGATTCAAGAGATCAACATTAGAATTAGTAATTATTTTATTTTTATAGGATCTTTTGTAAATAAATTTCAAAAGAAGTTTGATTCTAAGAAATATTTTCAAAATGAGGTAGAAACACCACTTGAAAAAAGTATAGATTTTATAAAAATTATTTTACACATTACGAATTGATTCATGTTTGAAAAACTATATGAATCAATTCACTAATCGATTCATGAAGAACAATTTTCAAAATTTTTAAACCTAAGGTTGGGATTTTTTTTCTGAATTGATTCAAGTATCGATTTTGTTACAATTCATTATAACAGCTATAAAAACCCAACTACCCTTCAGTTTTCACAACTTCTACATGATTTCCTTTCTCCTTCAAGTGCAAAAATCTCAGAGAAAAGAGTTTAACCAGATTTTTCTACCTCACAAGATTTTCAGATCAAGTTTAGTGATTTTGAATCAAATATCTACTGATATTCATCTTAGCTAATTGAGAATCATTTCTCAATTCTTCCTCTAGTTTTGTATTTCTACTTTACCTTCCTTATCATTGATTTTTCTTTAAGGTTTCTAGGTTGATAGAAAGCTTGTTTAGGTTAGTAAGACCTTGTATAATTTCTTGTGTTTATTTGTTTGTTTTAGATTTGAAGAGCTTGATTTTTAAATCTTCTAGGTTAGCAAGATTCCTATAATTCTTGTGTTGTAAACTGGCATTTCAAGAGCCTAGTTAAATCATGATTTTTTTTAATTGAAGTGGTGACCCAGTTGAGGATTATCCAGTGAAGTAAACTTGAATTGTAGTTTCAATTCAAGTTAAATCACTTTAAAAACTTGTGCCTTAATCTTTACTTTTCTGCTCCTACATTCATAATCTTGTTACACAATTATTAATTTTGCTATTTGCATATTCACCAATTAATACTCTATTGTGCCTCTTGATTAAAAAGAACAAATCACAAATTCTATTAATATAAAAAAGAAGAATTCATTACACACAAAGGAGTATACAAATTCCCCCAAAGGAATAAGGGCAAGATCTAATTTCTGCATTTTATCTTTTCTAATCTCGAGACCTATCATTTGATATCAGAGCTTTAGTTCTTGATACTCCTTATCTTCTTTTGGAATATGGATCCTAATCTAATCGTATTTTCTGATTGTCCATCCTTGAACAATCAACCTCCTTTTGATTCTAAAAACTTTGAATTTAGGAAGTACAAAATTAAATTTTTTATTGAAGTTTTAGATGTTGATATGCTAGAGATTTTAGAAATAGGTTATGAATATCCTATGATATCTGTTGATGGAATTCTTGAACCAAAATCCAAATTATTATGGACTAATGAAGAAGAAAGAAAGCTTCTTCTTGCCTCCAAATTAAAATGGATTATTGGTAGTACATAGTTTGCTAATGAATTTCCAAGAATTTTAGAGTGCAAAATAGGAAAAGAAATTTTGGATACCTTTAAGACTTTTTACAGTTGCAAAATAGAAGTTGAGTGCAAAAAGGAAGGACAACACTACCTTTTGGCTAAGCATAATGAAAATTCATAGGTTCTGCAGCATCCTTTATTCTTTTGTAGTTCCTATGTTAGTAATTCTAATAAAGATTCTAGTAATCAAATAGATGATGATGATTTAGATGACCTATATGAAGAGATTTATGAAGCATTAACCAAAGACAATAAAGAGATAAAGAAATTAAAGAATCAGAATGAGAATTTGGTCAAAAAGATTGAGAAAATTGAAAAAGAAAATGTTAACTTGAATGTATTAGCTAAAAAATTAGTTAGTGAGAACAAAGCATGTGAGCACTGTGAGTCCAATAAACTAGAAATAGAGAAATTGAATAAGATATTACAAGGCTTTGCTGAAAGTAATGAAAAACTGAATGACATGCTTGAAAATCAAAAAAATTTACAAAATAAAAATAGCTTAGCATATAGACAGTAGCAACTTAAAAGATCTAAGAGATGGAATCCTACCTACATCACTTGCTATTATTGTAATCATAAAGGCCATCATATCAGAGATTGTCCATTTAGGAATGGAACATATTTTCTAAAGCCAAATGAAAACCTAGTGTGGTGACCAAAATTACCTACTACTAAGAAAGTTTCTGTTGTACCTACTAACAAGTTTAGACGCAAAACTTATTGGGTACCAGCCAAGCAAATTTAATTCTAATTTTGCAGGTGTGTGAGAGAGAAAACAAAGCAACTTATGATGTAGAATAAAAGTTAAACTCACCACAAGACACACACTGATAAATACCCTATGATCTTCAGTAAATTCTCTTTTTTTTCATATCTGTTAATGATGGATTTTAGTTCAGCCAAAATCCAAGCAAGCTGAGAAATTCTTTTGGACTTAAGCTGCTTTTTGGTTGAACAAGATTAAGAGTGAAGGAAAAGAGAGGAAAAATAGCAACTAGATAGAGAGATTGTCAACGTGGCTGGCTAAAATCGGGTGGCACCGGTCCTTATGCCCATGGTAGCATTTTATTAATCTAAAGAGAATTTTATAGAGTTTTTGTATGCAGATTCAACATGCTTTACAATGATCTCCCTCCTCTTATTTATAGAGGCCAGGGAGGTTACAATTATAATTACATAATTTGTATTTCTATTATATCAAAATAAATGTACAAGACAGCCTATACTACTGCAAAATGGCTTCTGCTGGATGCCAATTGACTTCTGAAGATTGTTTTCTGTGGGTAGGCTCTACATGCTACTTCTTGCGAAATGGCCCCACGAACCAAGTCTGAGAGAGTCACTGCTTCAGGTTTACCTTTAGGAAGCTCATTGTTAAGCATGACACTATGTCCATACACTTGGCTGCTGCTGGCCTTCAGTCAGCAAGGATGAACTTTGCGAGCTCGCCTTTGGCAATGCAAACTCATGTATAGTGAGTTACTAGCTATGAGAGCTGGGACTTCTGCCTCATTCCGTGCTCATGTAGATGGCAACCTAACAAACTTAGCTCTTTTTTCACTTAGTCTGATATATTGCTAGGCCTAGCCCATTTCACATAATTGGAAAATGTCTATAACATAAGCCCCCAGCTCTTAGCTCACTTCAAAGGCTAGGAGTTAAAACAGTTTTGTTGGCAAATGGCTTCCTTAATGGAATACTGTGTAGTTAAAGTCTCTAGTTAACTTATCGTCTCATCTGATCCATGCCATACTTTCTACTATACGTGCTTCACAGCCATTGGCGGGTCTGCATCATTTTCTTCCAAAGCATTTAATGGAAGTAGTTGGGATGCTCTTTTGGACTCTTTGGTGAGACCAAGCCAGTCTATTTAAAGTATGAGAAGTTCTTCTTCCTTCATCCATAGAGTGAACTGATGGTTACCTCAGATAAGCCCACCATTTTTCTGACGATAAGCTTTTCTGGTGAGGCTTGTATGATTTGCTACATAGGAAGCCTTCACGGGCAATCCTTCTTCAAGGATTTAAGAGGATCTTATACAGATCTTGGATTAATTCTTCACAGCGATGTCATGGGGTTTTGCCCTTCTAACCACGTCTGCTAGCTCCTTTTGAATTTTTAGTGCTGGGCAAAGAGCTAGAAAGGAGCTCTGAACCAAGGAGGGTAGCTAGAAGAAGATTGAGGAGCAAGCATGCTCATCGACCCTCCTACTGGTGCTGGCTGGAGTTTATCTCCTAGGAGCTAGTCTTCTTTTTAGAATGTAATAGCTATAGGCTTCTTTCGTTTTAACTTGTATTTTGAATCTCGATGATGTAAATTTACCTCGTTAAATGAAGCTTTTAATGAATGAAAATTTTCTTTATGATGCTTGCATGTTGCATTGTGTTTGAATATTCTACACATCACAGATGATAGTATGAATTTCTGTAAATTACAGTAAAATGAGATACTTGAATAACCAATTGGCCATGCTTCTCAGTAAGCATTGAGCTGGCATCGAGGTGCCTTAGTTGTCGATGAATAGCTCATAGGTAGGTCACATAAGAGCTGCACCTAGTGAGAAGTTGCATGCGAGCTACGAATTATTAGATCACGAACACATGGTACCTGAGCAAGTTGGTCATGTGAGTGAGGTGGCATACATATAGTGCCTTAGGAAGTTAGTCGTATGCACGAGTAGCAAAAGGTTGCATGCACATGGTGCCTAAGAATGTTGGTCATGTGCACGAGTTGAAGATTACATGCATGCAATGCCTAAGAAAGTTGGTCGTATACATGGCAAGGTTGCATGCACATGGTGCTTGAGAGAGTTGGTCATGTGCATGGCGAGGTAGCGTGCATATGGTGCCTAAGAAAGTTGGCCATATGTATAAGTAGGAAAAGGTTGCGTGCACATAGTGCCTAAGAAAGTTGATCATGTGCACGAGTTGAAGATCACATGTATACAGTGCTTAAGAAAGTTGGTCATATACATGGCGAGGTAGCATGCATATGGTGCCTGAGAAAGTTGGTCATGTGCACAGCAAGGTAGCTTGCATATGGTGCCGAAGAAAGTTGGTCATATGCACGCTTGATTGTATTAGGACGGTGCTGAGAAGTAGGTCATCTTATTACAATAGCAATTTAAACTCAAAACTTAAAAAGGATATAGTGACAAGCTAAAATGGAGGAGTTTGCATCTCAAGAGCTAGCTTCCAAACTAACATTTTGTTGAGAATTCGTTCAAAGGTTATTCATGCATAAAAATTTGAGTTGTTTCTACACGCATCATTATAAGATTAAAATATAGTTCTCACTACAACTGTTTACCCTTGCTCGGGAACCCGTTAAGGTTGAGAGGGTTGTTGTCCCGTGGGTCGCAAGGTGTACTCTTTTAGATGGCCCCTCTTGATCAAATCTTCAATGACATCTCTGAAGGCCCAGGAATCTGAAGTGTTGTGCCCAACTTCATTATGGTAAGCACAAAATTTGTTCATGTTCCTATTTCCATGAGGAGTTCTTCTGGGGGCGGGGGCCCCAAAGTCTTCTCTACCCTTTTTTGTCACAAAGATCCTATCCGGAGTGTCCAATAGGATGCTATAAAAATCATGATGACCCCAGTGCTGAGGTCGCTCGAATCTCACTTTCTTTGCGAGCTGGTTAATGGGGTCAGTTTTCTGACTCTCATTGCCCCTCTTCTTGCTTTGAATGGAGTTGTTGACCACATCCTCTTACTTGGACTCTATTAATCCTTTGTGCCAAAAGTTTCATCCTACCTAATCTACTTAGTAGTTCGTTCCTAAAATTCAGTGAGATCTCTAACTAGGGACTTGTACAAGCTTTTATACATCTTTCTATCCTTGCGGAGTCCTGCAAAAATCATTGCCAAGATGGTTTCCTTTGAAGGATTGTCTACTGAATTGGCTTCGAGTCTGAATCTGGCGATGTATCCCTTCAACAACTCATGTTTTCATTGGAAGATCATCGCGAGGTGGCAAGGGGCCACGAGTTGCCTTTTCAATGTGCTGTATTGACCAATGAACTTTTGTTGGCATTCTTCCTAACTACATATTGAGTAAGCTGGAAGGCTTGTGAACCATGCTCTTGGTACACCTCTTAATGTACTTGGGAAAACTTGATATTTAACAAAAGGATCAACTGTTTGCAGATCCATCTAAATGTTGAATGCATCCAGATGGTCATAAGGATCAGTGTCCCCATTGTCCAGTGGGATCATGGAGACTTTAAGCTTATAGGGGAAAGGCTACGCTTCAATGTCTTTGGAGAATGGCAACCTTTCCTCAAAGCGAGCTCAATTATTTAGGGCTCAAAGACGTTCCTCCAACTAGTTCATCTTTTGATACAACTCTTCCAACAGTAGGTCCCATACCTCAGATCGCTGGCTGGAAGATTGATGATTCCTCTAACTCTCCTGGTCGTGGAGCAGCGGTTTGAAGAAACTTCTTGATTGGCTTTGTTTGAACATCTAGCTTGCTATTGCTAGTGAACATTCTCGGGCATAAAGCTTTAACCTTCCTTTGCAAACCTTGAGCTTGCACTTGTGTTAGTGCGATGACTGCTTTAGTCAGTTCTCTTATCATATTTTCTAGTCTTTCCTGATGCTGAAGCCATGTTTGTGCTTCACCAATGCCATTAACAATAGCAACAAGTTGAAAACAGTTGGCTGGGGGCAAGCTAATAGCAACACCTATGACAGGAGTAGTGGAAGAGTCTATTGTAGACACATGACCTTTTAATCGATCAACCAATGCATTTGAAGCTGTGGCGGTCCTTTCTTTGACCATTATAGCTACATAGAAAATTAATCGGGACACCAAAAATTAACAAGAACACAAATGAGTGCCCATAGACAGTGCCAAAATGTTAATGGTGGATTTCAGTTCAGTCAAAATCCAACCAACCTGAAAAGTTCTTTTGGACTCAAGTTGCCTTTCGATTGAACAAGATGAAGAATGAAGGAAAGGAAAGGAAGAACAACAACCAGACAGAGAGGTTGTTAACATGGTTTGGCCAAAATCGGGCAGCACCGATCCCTACGTCGACGATAGCATTTTATTAATCTAAAGAGAATTTTATAAAGTTTCTGTATGCAAATTCAACATGCTTTACAATGACCTCCCTCCTCTTATTTATATAGGCTGGGGACGTTATAATTGTAATTACATTATTTATATTTTTTTTACATCAAAATAAATATATAAGATAGTCTAGACTACTACAAAATGGCTTCTACAGGATGCCAGCTGACTTCTGAAGATTACTTTCTGCGAGTGGGCCCTACACATTACTTCTTGTAGAATGGCTCCACAAACCAAGTTTGAGAGAGTCATTGCTTTAGGTTTACCCTTAGCGAGCTCGTTGCTGAGCATGACACTGTGTCTATGCGCTAGGTCACTGCTGGCCTTCGGTTAGCAAGGATGAACTTCACGAGTTCACCTTTGGCAATGCGAGATTACGTATAGTGAGTTGCTAGCTATGCAAGTCGAGACTTGCCCCTTAGCGAGCAGGGACTTCTACCTCATTCCGTGCTCTTGTAGATGGCAACCTATAAACTTAGCTCTTTTCTTACTTAGTCTGGTCTATTATCGCACCTTCACTAGCCCATTTTGCAGAACCGAAAAACGTCTATAATGATATCTAATTTCTACATTGGAAGTACTAACTTAAGCATTAAAGACATTATTGAGTTTGTTTTATAGGGACATGAAAAGAATTTGAGACTTCAAGTGATTTGAGATGCCATCTGGTTGTTTAAATAATAAGAAAAACCTTTAGGAGAAAAAAAACTTAGAAAAATTGAACTTATGATCCCCCTAACCAATTCCCATTTACCCAAGTTTTTCATGAGTTTTTGAATCGATTCCATAATCGATTCACTTCTCGAATTATGCATGCCAAGAATTGATTTAGCAATTGATTCAGTTGATTTCATTAACTTTTGGGAAGACTCAAATTTTCAAATTTTTCTACAGACTCTGGATGAATTGATTCCTTTATTGATTCGTAGAATATCCACTCATACACGCACCAATGCCATAATCGATTCCCTTATGAATTTCAATGAGTAAATTTAAACCCGAATTGACACATTAGTGAATTTTTGCTCTTTGATTCGATTCACAAATTGATTCAAGGTATGATATTATAAATAACCAAATCGAAATTGAATTCATTTTACAATAACTCTTCTGCCCCTTAAATCGATTCCCTCAACCTCTCCCTCTCAGAATCCTTAAAATCTTCATTTTCAAACCCTTTTTCACCAAATTTTTTATATAGAAACATTAGAAACATCATTTCTAAACATTTTAACTGATTGATTTCATCAAAAATAGCCTAAATCAAAAAGGCCCAAATCAAACCCTAAAGAAACCTAAGGTACCAAAACTTTTCTTCTTAACAATCACAACATAATGGCAAAAAGGATCAAGTTAGCAGTAAAATGCCAGGACAAATCACCTATGAAGGCTACCCAATCAACTGAAGAAGAATCATTCTTCCAATCCTCAAATGAGTATGCTACCTATCTCTCTTTAGAACATATAAAGTTGAACCCCTGAAATGTTTCAATGATTAATTGCTGAAAACAAACCATTTACCTGAACTGTTAGCAAAGTATAGGCTAGAAAAATTT
Source organism: Saraca asoca (assembly GCA_026873985.1). Taxonomy (NCBI): domain Eukaryota; kingdom Viridiplantae; phylum Streptophyta; class Magnoliopsida; order Fabales; family Fabaceae; genus Saraca; species Saraca asoca. The sequence continues at coordinate 1,867 of JANHAO010012501.1, read as the reverse complement.
TTTACTTTTAAAGAAATAGCCTACCCTAGATTAGTGAAAATGTTCTATGCTAATCTTGTTGATGCTAATGGTAAATTATCTTGTTATGTGATGGGTAAACATGTGGTCATTGATTCTAAATCATTTGCTAATGAATTTGGTATGAATAACGCAATGCCAAAGCTTACTACAAGATCCTTTCTTGATTATAGTAAGGAACTAGCTGTTAGAATGCTATTTCCCTACTCCACCCCAAAAGATGATAGTGGGAAATTGATGATAACTAGCTTGTCTCTTGAAGAAAGAATCCTACACTATACTCTGTGTAAAATAATTTTTCCAAGGATCACCAATTTCACCCAAATTATGGAAGATGATTTATTTTTAATGTGGATTATCAAAAACCAAATTGATTTCAATTTTTCATATTTTATTTTGAAAAACATGGGTGAATGTTTAGCCGAGTGTTGAGCGTAACCAAAATAATACCTCACTCTTAATGATAAAATAATAGATAGGATGAGTAAGGGTTATTTCCATAGGGACTGATAGATTTGTTTATAGTCCTAAATCTTAGTTATTACACAAATGCGAACACACACAAAAAGGGGCGTTGTTGGAAGAAAAATCAAAATCAATAGAAGTAATAAATTAACATAGACAAAATTATAAGAAATATCAATTAAGGACATACCCAAGTCAAGGGGGTTCTTACTTACAATTTATGGATTTATCATCGACAACTCAAGATTTATTCCTTTCTAAATATTTAACAAAGAATTACCTACAAGTAAGATAACTCTTTTTGTTCCCTAAATACATTAACCCAGCTCAGCACTAAAGTTAAATTCTTGATACTAATCAATTTGGTATGAAGCCATCCAAATCATATCAATAATAGCATTATGATTAAGAAGAGGTTAAAATTGAATAAAAATTCACCCAGCATAAATTAATTAATCCATTCTATATTTCTTTTAGGTATACAATGGAAACTTGGATCATAATCATGTCTCCTAATCACTACTTTCACCAATTAACATAACAATTACGGATTATGCAACTAGTGTAGCATTCAATCACAAGGAAGATTAACTAATTAGCTATTTTATAAAATCAACCATGAAATCATATGAATTTAAAAAAAGAAATATAGATATTCAAAATAAGAATAAATTGTAATTCAAATCATATGTCTCACAATTGGACAAAACTAAAGTTTGAAACTCCCTTGACCAGAAAAGAAGAAAATTAGCTCCTCATGATAAGAAAAACACAAAAAAAGAAGAATAAGAGGAGGAAGAAGAAGTCCTACCTTTTTGCCACCCTAGGATGTCCTATATATAGTAAAAAAAAAAGGCTGGAGAAAGTTGAAATTCAAAGATCAACAAATCCCCTAATTATCTCCTAGATATAGGGAGATTTCATTATCTGACTTAACTGCCTATTTTGAACTAGATATATATCTCTTTAGAAATTTATCTCTTCAAAAAAGATATTGCTAGATGTTAGCTTTCCAACTCATCAAACCTTGCTCAAAACAGAGGCCCATAACTCAAGTTATAGGCTAAAAACTGACATTGCCTTGACCAGTCCGCCCAGACATAGGATTTTGAATTCCCCATTTAATTACTCCTTCAAAAAGGCCTCATTTTAATTTTGCCCCTTCATGAAAGTTGTACCCCTATATGTTTGGATGACTTTGGGCATTTGAATCACCTAATTTCAACATTGAAAGCCTTAGAAACATTAATTTAAAGTATCAGGGTTGAATACAAATCCTACTCCTATCAAGATTAGGATAGATTTTTGAGATCACGTTTGGAGGTCTAAATGAATGTGGATTTTGGCCCGTAATACCATTCCGAAAAGTTTGAGATGTCCTCTA